>CM053417.1:979656-998727 GCA_028644305.1 Xerus rutilus
AGCTTGGCTCAGGTCTGAGAAGCCCCCTCCCACCAATTCCACCACCCTCAGCTGTTGCTGGACACGAGGCTGATGATCTGCTCCAGCTTCTGGCGCAACTTGTGCTTCCGGCAAGAGGCATCCCTGTCCAGGGCGGCCAGGATCTGGAGGAGAAGGGTCCCCTGGATCTGGGCTCGAGGGGAGGGCCCAGCTCTTGCTGTCAAAGCCCCCACCTGCCAGCTGGGCTCTTCCCGCCTGCCTGCATGACTGAGCCCATCCACTCCCTGCAGCCCCTGTGGGCAGCTCCTGGTTCAAACCTCTCACCTCTGAACAAACCCACCGGCTTCACCTCAACCCCCAGCACCTTCCAATTAGAGCTTTCTTCTCTCCACGGCCGGCATGCAGCCCTTCCCAAGAGTGGTCTAGACTCTGTACTGATTGCCCCCTTCCCACTGCCTTCTAGTCCCAAACCCCCTCCACCAGACCGCTCTTGTCTAGGTCTCCTTGCCAGACCCAGGGAGCGTGCCATGCCCTGCCATAGCTGCACCCGCCTTAACCAGCAGCAGCAGCCTGCAGAGCGGGCCACTCCTCCCTGCCTGACCCTTGAGACACTCTGGGGTTCCCTCCCACCCTGCTGCCAGAGCCTCTCCTCCCTGACCTCTGAGTAGCCCAGCACTTGGGCCGCACCCACCTCTGAACCCACTCTGACTTCCCCCGGTGAGCCTGCCCATGGTCAGGGCTTTACATGCCTTGTACTGGCTCCCAAAGGTGCATCTCCAGCCCAGACTCTCCCCCAAACTGCAGACACCTACTTGTCACGGCAAGTGTCTTAGCTCTCTTTGCTGTACAACAGTACTTGCTTCCACCTCCCCAATCAATCCAGTCTACCTGGACACCCTTCCTCCTACCCATCCTGAGAGCGCTCTGCAGTTTCCCCAGGGCCTTCTCACTTTGCACGGAAGGCCTGAGTGGGGCTGAAGAACTCCTGGGCTCTGTCCCTAAACCTACCATAGGACTGTTCCACCCACAATCTTTCCAACCTATGTTTATGGCAGTGGAGCCCGTCTTGCCAGCTGCTTAGGCAAAACACCCTGCAGTCATCCTTGGTCCTCTCTTCCTCTCCCGGCCCACATCCAACCTTCAACCAAGAATAAATCTTGAAGCCCACAGGTCTATCTTCTACTAACATCTCCAATTACAAAGCCCACAAGCCCTATAAATGGCTGGTCTCACCCATTTCTATCCCCATCCCACACTCCTCAGGCCATCCATAGCAGGCTCAAACTGCATACCCCCTTTTTGCTGTACTAGGGCTGGAACCCAGGGTTCCAGCAAATGTTAGGCAAATGCTGTACCACTACCCAGCAATTTTTTTTGGTACTGCGGATTGAACTCAGGGGCACTCGACCACTGAGCCACATCCCCAGCCCTATTTTGTGTTTTATGTAGAGACAGGGTCTCACTGAGTTGCTTAGCGCCTCGCCGTTGCTGAGGCTGGCTTTGATCTCGCAATTCTCCTGTCTCAGCCTCCCAAAGTGCTGGGATTACAGGTGTGTGCCACCATGCCAGGCTAGATGGATCTTTTTAATAGTTAGTATTAGTTGTTTTTTCTTTTTTGTGTGTGTGTAGTGCTGGGGACTGAACCCAGGGCCTTGTGCATGCAAGGCAAGCACTCTACCAATTGAGCTATATCCCCAGCCCCCAGCCCTTTCAATTTTGAGACAAGGCCTCACATTAGAGGCTGGTCTTGAACTTGTGATCCTCCTGCCTCAGCCTCTGAGTAGCTGGGATTACAGATATGCATCATAGCACCGGGCTCACCCCCTTAACTTTTGCCCCGTGGGAACTCTGTGCTCTAGCTAATGGCTTCTCTTCTGTGTCCCTCAAATCCCAGTCTCCATGAAGAGTATCATCCATGTGGACCCCTGGGCCTGGCCAGGGGAGGTCAGAACCATAAACAACCTAAAAATGTACTCTGTGTCCCCTCTCTCCCACCTGCCTCCTTGTAGTACTCCCCAGCCCCCATCAGCCTCCTGCCTTTGCCCCTGGCTGCACCTTCAGGGCCAAGTAACTGGGGACCTAAGGGATGTACAACACACCTCCTGGCGGTACTTGGTGACATAGAAGTAGAGCTCGCTGAGTGCACTTAGGACATTAAAGTCACTGGCATGGAGGCGGGACTGCTCCACCAGGTAGGCATCCATGTCTTGGTCACTGATGGAAGCCATCTTTGCAATGTCTCGGTAGTACCTGTTGGGACCCTGAATAGGTTAATCAAGCACATGTTACAAATTCCAAAACCCCTGCCCTTGCTGTCCAGCCAGCCTCTGGGGATTTTTCTGACAGCTGGATCGCCTTAGATAGGCTTCCCAGGGTGTCACCCATAGCAGTCTCCTCCTGGGTCCCACCTCTCCACCCAGCTCTTGTAGTTGGGAATGTCCTTGGCATAGAGTAGCTTGTTGGAAGGTGAGTCCTTGCCCAAGCGGTGCTCTGATGTGGAACAGGAGTCCATGAAGGTCTGGGCCACCACTGACAAGCAAGCATCTGTGATGCTGTTCTTGTGGATGTCAAACACGAACTGAGGGTTCTTGATCACATTCACCCAGAAGCGCAGGGGCAGGCTAAACAGAGGGACACATATCCAAGGCTCCTAGTGGCTCCACGGACCCCCTACCACCACTGCCTCCCTTCACACTTATTCCTGTCTGGCCAGCTCACATCTTGTCCTGAGGTGGCAAGAGACACATATTTAGGGTAAATGGCATTTGAAGTTTCAGCTGGTCTTCAGGCAGTGAGAAATAAGAGGAAATGGCCCTTCTGTCCTCAGTAGGTCTCAATTCCCTCTGCAGCTTTCACTTTTACCACTACCACCACTTGTGACAAGCCACCAGCCTCTCTACCCTGCACAAGGCTCTGGAGAGCAAAAGGCTATGTCCCAGAACTGGCCTCACTGCCTACATCCCAGTCACCGAAAGCACCTGGCAACATCCACCTACAGACTCAGTCATCTCCAGGCCAAGCTACCACCTTGTCCTGCCCCTTCTGGTCATCTTGCCTCTATGGGGCCTAAGTCTTGGCAAATCCACCAGCCTCTTCCTTCCACCCATCCCCAGGGGACCAGCAGCAGCCAGGCATGGGGGGCAGTACCAGTTGCTCTTCCAGGTGTGGCGCACATCAGGATCACTGATTTGGCGCTGGTCAGCCTGCTCATCCAGGAAGTCAAACATGTACTTAATGGCCAGAGGCAGGGCTGAGCCCCGGTGGGCAGTGCTGAATACAGTTTCAAATAGGTCATCCACAAACTTCTGCAGTGTGCCCTGTGAAGAACAGCAAAGACACAAGGTATGAGGGACCTAGGTCAGAATGTTCCTGAAGCCTGGGAAATGGGCAGAAAGCCATGGCAAAGAGAGGGACTTTCCGCCATGCATGGTGGAACACGCATGTAATCCCAGCACTTTGGGAAGCTGAGACAGGAGGATGGTGAGTTCAAAGCCAGCCTCAGCAACGGCGAGGTGCTAAGCAACTCAGTGAGACACAAAATAGGGCTGGAGATGTGGCTCAGTGGTCCAGTGCCCCTGAGTTCAATCCCCAGTATCCCCCCCCCAAAAAAGTGAGGCTTTCCTACAAGACCCAACTTCAACCTCAGGTTTAGAGTTCTTATCCCAAAGCCATGAGAAAGTGGCTGGGACTAGAAGGTCTCTGTGCAGAGACTGAGATGACATAGGGCAGATGCACACCTTAGTGGCCAACAGCCGTGTTAGATAGATCTCTGAGACCATCTTGCTGCCACGGTCCCCTTCTCGGTGGTCAGCGTGGTCATGATTCTTTACCAGGTGCCACAGCTTTGTGCCCGTCTCCTGGTCAGGTGTGATCATGGGTGCCCGTGAGCGGAGGCTATCAGGACTGCTAGCAGTGCGGAGCAAGCTCTCTAGGGCAGAGAACAGGTGTGACCCTTAGGCCACTGGAGCCAGTGGCCATTACCCAACTTCTTGTTCCACTCTTTCCCAGGAGCCCAGCAGCCTGTGGGGGACCCATCTGCTCTTGCTGACCCACCCTGCTTTGAGGCTTTACAGAATGGGAAACCTATCAAGGGCATGACTCAGTAAGGCCTCCAGGGCCAAGCCAGGTACTTGGGCTCCCCAAGATGGCTTATGCAGCCTCAAAGGACATAAGGCCAGCAGAAGCCACTATGCTGAAGACACTTACCATAGCGGCTGAGGGAGCGGGTGAAGGTGAAGGAGTTGGCCATGTTATAGGCAGACACTTGTTTGGGCACGAGTGCTACTAAGGAACCATCTGTCACCTGGAGTTCCCAGAGACAGAGAAGGGGCAGTACAGGAAGCCAAAGGCCACCCCGCCACCCAGACCCTTTAGTGTGCATATGGGTGGCACTCAGGGCCCGGTGAGGTGGGCTCATGAGTGCAGGCAGAAGGGCTGGGAGAAGCCAGGACTACTGCTCCTGTGTCCTGCTATGATTCAGGGCAGGGCCCTGGCTCCCATGTGGCCCTGGGGGTGAACAGGCTCCCAGCCTCTCACCTGGTAGTGGGCCAGGGAGTTGACCCTCTTCCAGTCACACTCGATCTTGGTAGTAACGTCCTCATCCTGGAGGATGATGCGAGCCATGCGGCCCTGGCGCCATTCTGTGGGCCACAGTTAGTCCTTAACAGCATTCCCTGGAGACTCTGGTCTACTACTTTCAGGGAACCAAACTCAAATACGAAGCTTGACAGCCCTCTTGGCATGTGTAGGTGGGGGCCAATGGGGGAGGCCTCACCCAGATCCATGTCCTCAGCTTTGGGGCGCTGGGAGTAGGGGATGCCCTTGTACACCGTGTCCAGCAGCTTGTCTTTGGCCTGCGTTATGCTGTCACAGTTGAGAACCTTCACTGGGACCTGGGTGCTGCCCTCACTCTCTGGGCACACACAGTGCAGGGTCTGAGGGTAAAGGGGACCAGCGGAGCATCAATCTCGGGCAAGGCCTCTCCCCATCCCCACATCGGCTGCCCACCTTTCCCTGTGCTCCTCACCAGTGTCTTGTAGTCAATCTGCTGTCGGATAAGCTTGTCCTCACTCAGAGAGTAGCGCGCCTCCCCCGTTATGGCATCAATGGGGCCCTTCTCCATCTGCTGTTTGATGGCGCAGTAGAGCAGGAAGAGGGGCTCCCCAGCGCACTCCTGCAGTCAGAGTCAGGTGCACCCCTTGCTGCTGCCTAACAGCCAGGTGTCCCCCAACAGTCCCTCCCCTTCCACCCAGCCCACCAAGCACACCTTCAGAAACTTATGCAGCAGAAATGTGAACCAGTTGGTAAGCATCTTCTCAGCCACTGACTCTGTCCTAGGGCAGAAGAGGAGTGCTCAGGCCCTGGCCTGGCAAGGGCAGAGCCCTGGCAGGGAGCAGGGCCAAGTGTGTAACCTAGACATGAATGAGGCCAGCCAGGGGTGAGCTGGGGCTGGGACCAGGCAGGACAGTACAGACCTGCGCAGCAGCAGCTTTGGGTGGTTCTTGCTCTCGAGGTTTTTCTCTATGAGGTCCGCCAGCAGTTGCTTGAGCAGCCCAGTGGCATAGTCAAGCCGGCTCTGCAGGGCCACCATGGTGAGTGAGGCCACAGTGCCACGGTCACGCATGGAAAAGCTGCTCTGGGCCTCTAGCGTATGGATGAAGGTGAGCACGAAGGCACGGTTGTGCAGCAGCTGCCCAAAGAGGCGCAGAGCCTTCTCCACATTTGGGGGGGTCTGTGGGGAACGGGGAGTCTCAGAGGGCAGGGGTGGCTCTGGGGGAAACAAGGTGTGGGCAGGCTAGGGAGTGGCTCACATCCAACTCCTTAAGCACTGGATGGGCCTCAATGCCTGGGAAGAGCACGCGCACGGCATAGGTCCTATAGTCCAGGAAAGGGATCTGCACCCCGTCCATGTGGTTCGTTAGCTCGTTGATGTCTGTCTGCAGCTCTGCAAATGCTGGAGAAAGGTGGGACAAAGCAGTGAGCTGAGCAGGCAAAGGGCGGGCCCCCAGCTTCCACAGCCTGTGTCAGCCCCCCTGCCTCAGGCACCTTCCTTGCACTCCAGGGCCACACGGGACTCCAGATTGTCCATCTGCAGCTGGAGCCGCTTAAGCGTGCGGTCTGCATCTTGAGTCTTGCGCTTGTAGGCAACCAGCACAGCAGTGATGGCCAGGAGCAGGAGCCCACCCCCCACTGCCAGCCCCACCATGGCTGGCAGGGTCAGTGCCCGCTCAGCTGTGATGTGTAGAGTACCCAGCCAGAATTCCAGGCCACCCACCAGCACCTGTGGGGATAGGTCCAGGGTGAGCCGACCCCCTACCCCCCACCCGTCCAGGCTGCCCTTGTGGCCTCCCCATCTCCCACCCACCATGACAGGCTGACGGCCTGTCTGGCTGGGCGAGTCACATAGGAGTTGTGTGTCTGAGACGGTGAGTGCGCAAGGCTGGCCTCCGATAAGCACTGTGTAGTTGAGGCGGGAACTGCCAGCTGCTGCCGGGATCAGGTTCTTGCCCTGGGGGTAAAAGACACATTCAGCCCAGGGCTGTCCGGGTGTCTACCCGTTCCTTTCTCTCCCCACCCTTCCCTGCCCCATCAGCACCTTCAGCACAACATGGGAACCAGGTTTGACGTCCAGGACACCAGAGGGCCCAAGTGGCTCAAAGCTGGGGTCAGGGTAGTAGGTGAAGGAGGAGCGGTTGAGGGAGCGGGCTGTCTGCACGTGGTCCAGCAGGAAGCCAAACTCGTCAGGGTGCTCGCCTTGGGCCCGGGGCTGGGGCTGCCCAAGGAAGATGCCAGGGGCCTTACACAGCATGGCAGTGTCATTGATCACGTGGCATGTCTGTAGGAACATGGGTGGGCAGCCTGGTGCATGAAGCCATGAGCAGTAGAGGCAGGGCAGGGCAAACACAGCTGGTACTCACATTGGTTGTCTCAATGCCACGATACTTGGCCCGAACCCGGGGCTCCTGGATGGTCAGCAGGTGGGTCCCACTCACAGTGATGGAAGTGCTTCCACTGGAACAGGGGTAAGGGACCTCAGGCTTCCTCCCCACCCAGCCCTGGAGAGTTATCAAGGTTTCCAGGAATGCCCAGGACCTCCCTGACCCTGGATCACCCTGCAGGTGCCAGGTACTGCGTCATCAGTCCAACTCCTCCCCCACTGGGGAGTCTCAGGCTCAAAAGGAGACATCCCTTGATGCCCAAGGCCCCACTTACCAGGTGAGGCTCTAGGGAAGAAGCCCAGGGACCCAACCCAGTCTCTGACCCCATCCTCCCCCGAGTCTTACTTAATGATGCTCCAGGTAGGCTCAAGATGAGTGACGGTGGGGTCCTGAGTGTAGGTATAGACAACTCCAGGGCTGGAGATGTTGGCTCGGTCAATGGCAACGGTGATGGGGGCCTGGCTGGGGCCCAGGGTGGAGACAGGCGAGATACATACGATGGCCTCAGCATCTCTTCTACATGGGCAAGCAGGATGCTTGAAGCAGGTGACTGGGGGCCTTCAGATGCCCTGCCCCCACAGTCCTTCCCAGTGCTCAGCCCACCTCACAAACTGGCACTCGCCATCTCTCACGGTCACTGTGACCCTGCTGCCGGCATCCAGAGAGCTGCCAGAGATGGTGAGCCGCGTGCCCCCTGAAGCTGGGCCCCGAATGGGACTTACACGATCAAATGTCGGGGTCTGGGGAAGAAGCAGCCCTGAGGGGAGGGAGGAGCCAGCCCAGTGCAGGGGCTGTTCTGCATCCCCCTTGGATGGGGAAGGGAAAAAGCTGGGAAGGGGAAGGGGATAGTGGGCCACACACCACAAAACTGTAGAGCTGCTCGGACTGTGTACGGAAGTCGGCAGAACAGTCGCCTACACAGAGCTCAGCAGGCCCTGGCTGCGGGCTGGGCACCAGTGACTCCTCCATCTCACAAACGATCCTAGAGTTCAGGGAAAGTCAAGGCCAGCCACGGCAGACAGGGGCAGGGCACTCAAATGGCCACACTCACCTCTCAGCACTGACATACTCGGTGGGGATGGAGTTGCAACGTACGCCAGCCACTCGCAGGACTACCTCTCTGGAGGCAAGGCCCAGGTTCTCACCCACAATAGTGACCTGGGTGCCTCCCTCCTTGGGCCCCATGAGCGGGTGGATCTGCAGTGTGGTATAGGAGGGGAGGGTCAGCAGACTCACAGGCGTCCAGCAGGAGGCATACAACTGATGGATGAGGCTGACCTGGGTGATGCGCGGGTGGCTACACCGGGTGCCCTTCTGGCTTGGGTGCATCCAGTTGGTCTTGGGGGCCGGGCAATGGGCCCGCAGCTGGCACCTGTTCTCTGAGATGCACCAGCCACAGTTGAAGCGGGGGTCAGCCTTGAGGCAGAGGCCGCAGTTGGGCCGCTGGGCCCAGCACTTGTACAGGAGGGCTGTGAACACAGGGGGCACTGCTGACACAGTGACAGTGGCAGAGATGCAGGGAGCACTAGGGCCCACAGACCTGGCCCTGGCAGTGCCAACCCTGTCCTGGAGGCAGGCGGGCTCTTTAGTCCCATATCACCCCTCACCTCGAAAGCTGGGAGGCTTGTCGATGGGGAAATCTCCATCCCAGACCACAGAGAAGTCCAGCTCAGTGTCACCATACTCATCACCATCGTAAGAGTACTGGGGGAAATCAGACCCATGTGACCTCAGATGATATACGCAGACTCTCCCCGAAAATTCTTGCCAACCATCCCCCTCCTGAACTCAGGAACCTCCAGTAGGAAACTCAGAAGTTTCCTTGCCAGGGCCACCTGAGGCTTCCAGACCAGCAAGCTGGCCACGGACACGAAGCACCCTTGCCCTCGGCTTGCAGTTGCAAGAGGAGGCCCTAGCAGGGCCTTACCGAGGCATTCTGACACTGCACACTGCTGCTATTGAAGCGCACGGCTGGCACTCGCTGCTGCCGCCCCTGCACCCGGACCACGCATTCATAGTTCTTCTGGCCTGACTGGGGCTGTGGCAGGTTCTTAGCTCGCAGGGTGAGAGGCTGCATGACACCCACGGGGATCAGGAGGTCCCCACGAGGCAAGATCTCAGGGCAGCCCTGGGTAGAAAGCACCTGTCAGTGGCACCCTGGGCTTCTACCCTTCTCCAGGCCCCAAAATCTAAAGAGATCAAATGCAGAAAAGCCAGAGGCTACCCATGAAGCCCAGCCCCCACACACAACACTCCGCACCCGCCTCACCTCAGGACTGTGGACCCTGCCCTCCTGGAAGGAGCACTCGTGGGGGTGGCTGGTACACACGTGGCGGTACTTACACCAGTGGCAGGGGTAGGGGCTGCCAACACAGGACATGCACCTGGGGGTGGGAGTGGCTTCAGAAGTGGCAGAGAAGGCCATGCCAGCCTGCACTGCCTTCCCACAGGACACACTGGGAAATGAAGGAAGAACACAGCCAGGCACCAAAGACACACCTCACATCAGCAGCAAAGCAACATGGGGACAGAGATCAAGAAGGCCTGACAGCTATAGCCCCTGAGGCCCCCAGAAACAGCCACCCTGCAGGTCATGCTGATCCCAGAGCCCCCTTCTGTCCCCAGGTACTCACGACTGGAGAACACTGCAGTTGTAGAAGACAAAATCAGCCCCAGCAAACCTCACACCAGTCTCTTTGGAGAGCAGCTGTAGCTGCACAGTGCGGGTGGCCCCTGTAGCAAGTCCAGGGGCAACCATCAACTAACCAGGGGCAAACTAGCCACCCGCCCCACTCCATCCCAAGCAGCCCCACCCCACTGACCGTGTCCCCTGGTAAGAGCCTGGAGCTCCTGGAGGGAGGGTGAGGGGCAGCGCAGCTCGCCGGAGGGCAACAGGACAGCCTCGCTCTCTGTCACCTCCTCAAAGGCACAGCTTACACCCGCACTGAGGTCTGGCACGTTGCGCATGGCTATGGTCAGCTGGGGGAGGCAGAGGGCTCAGAGCAGGGTGCAGCCCCCCAGTTCAGCACACATGGGCCTAAGCACCCTCCATGCCACTCACCTGCACCCCAGGTGATGTCACTGACACGTTATTGGGCCTGACTCGCACCTGTACACACCTGCTCAGCTCCTCTGCAAAGCCATGTGGGGCAGAGGCACCAGGACAAGCCCCTTCACGGCAGCACCTGCATGGGGACAGGCCAGAGCTGGTCCCACCACTGCTGCAAGAGGGCCTCGGTTGGGGTGCAGTAAGAAACTGGGAGAATGGGAAGAAGACTGCCAGGCAACAGTGTGCCTCAGCCTTGTCCCCGGGGATCCAAAGGACGTCACTTAGGGTGGAGGTTGCACAGCCAGGGAGAACCCTCCCCTCAGAGCACAGCCCCACAAAGCCACCTGCCACCCTCACCTGTGCTGCAGCACACACCAACCGCAGTGTGGGTCCCCCGAGCCCAGGCAGGCCGCACAGCTCAGGTACTGCTCACATGTCTCCACTGGGAGCTGGCTCACCTGAGGACAGCCACATCAGCACCCAGCCTACCCCTACCCCACCACCCACCACCACCCACCGCGGGCCCACCTGCTTCTCACTCAGGAGGTAGATGTGCCGGTAGTCGGGGCTGAAGAGCAGGTCTCGGAGTATGGGGCTGCCATCCACCACAGGGACTGTCTCATACAGGTGGGCATCCTGAGAGCCATCAACCCGTACCTGAGCCACAAGAACAAGGCAGAGAAATGATGGGCCAGCCAGATGCCACTGCAGTCCCCTGCACCCAGGGTACCCTCTTCTTGAGCCAGGACTTTCTATGTTGTGGTTGAGCTGAAGCTAGGGCCTGCTCCAGCTCAGTGCTTGGCCTATAGGCCTGTGGCTCCCATGGTCACGACCCCAGGCCAGGGAAAGCAGGGTGGAGAGACTGCTCCTAGAGTAAGCTAGAAAATGTTCCCAGGAGACAGAAAAGTCTGGTGGATAGGGGAGTAAGGGGTCACAGCCACATAGTATGGCATTTTTTAGGGTGATGGAAATGTCCTGGAATGAGACAGTGGGGACAGCTGCACAACTCTGCAAATATGCTAGAAACCACAGAATTGTATGCTTTAAAGGGGTGAATCATATGGTCTGTGAATTATAGTTCAATAAAGTTGTTACAGCAGGGTGTGGTGGTGTACCCTGTGATCCCAGTGACTCAGGAGGCTGAGGCAGAACTGTAAATTCAAGGCCAGCCTGGGCAATACAGAGACCCCATCTTAAAATAATAAATAACAAGGGCTGGGGATGCCAGGCATGGTGGTGCACACCTGTAATCCCAGTGACTCAGGAGGCCGAGACAGGAGGATCGCAAGTTCGAGGCCAACCTCAGCAACTTAGCGAGACCCTCAGCAACTTAGTGAGACCCTGTCTCAAAATAAAAAACAGAAGGACTGGGGGTGTGGCTCAGTAGTAAAGCACCCCTGGTTCAATCCCCACTACCAAAAAGAGTGAGAGTGAGAGAGACAGAGACAGAGTGAGGGGTGGGGAGGCTGGGGATATAGCTCAGTGATAGAGCAACCCTACCCCCAGCACTGCAAAATAAAAGGGGAGGGGGTTGGTCCCAGCAGTTAAGCAACCCCAGTGCCATGAGGAAAAGAACGTAGGGGTGGGAATAGGGACCTAGAAAAATCCCTTCCAGGAAGGCAGTGTCTCAGATGGGAACAAAAGGATGAAGCAGGAGGCCTGTGGGGTGAAGGGCTGCAGCAACAACAGCTTAGCCTCAGCCCCTGCTCTTGAGACAGGGACAGGGAGGCCCCATAATAGGTGTGGTCTCTGTCCTCAGAGCCACAGAAAGCTGGCAATTCAGGCCAGAGTGGGTGCTGGCACTAGTGAGGATGGGTGGTTGAGGGATCACCCAAAGAGCAGGGCTGGGCTCCTGGGGCCTAGCCTGGCTAGCCGCCATGCCCTATCCAGGGTCTCTCAGAGCTCAACTATGCATTCCCACCCATACCTCTTGTCCCATAGCTGAGAGACTGCCCCCATCCCCTCATGCCAAGGGTTCTAGGGCCCACCTTCTTCAGACTGCCGCTGCGTGTGCCAATGAAGACCACAGAGTGCTGGTGGTAGGTGTAGGCAGCCACACTGGCCATACCATCAGTGCTGTCAGCCAGCAGGGGCAGCCCTTCAATCACAGTCAGGCCGCCCAAAGGCTGGTTCAACACCAACCCACAAAAGTTTCCATTGATCTGCATGGGCTGGTGAAACAGGAGGGGCACGTGAAAGTTCAACCTGGACAAAGGGCATCAGATCTCATGTCCTGCTAGGGCACAGGATCTGGAGCCAATGCTCTCCAGCCAGCTCCCTATAGGAAACTGGGGACTGAGGAGGGAGAACATGGAGGGGAGAAGCCTGGGCCTGCAAGAGGGGGAGAGGCAGCTGGGCATGGTAGTGCATGCCTGCAATCCCAGCAACTCGGGAGGCTGAGGCAGGAAGACTACGAGTTTAAGGCCAGCCTCAGGAACTTAGTAAGACCCTGTCTGAAAATAAAACGGGCAAGGAATGTAGCTCAGTGGTGGAGCACCCATGGGTTCAATCCCTAATATCACACACAGAAAAAGAGGGGGGCAGACTGGGAGACTGTCACTGATTCGAGAAGGAGCAAGGAGGAATAGGCTAGAAATGGATGGAAGGGTAGGAAGAGGAAGGTGGCAATCTGTGAGCAGAGGACACCCAGCAGAAGAGTGGCAGTAAGGAGGAGAGCAGAGAGAAGAGAGAGGGTAGGGGGTCTCTGGAAGGAAGAAATGGGTATCAGGGCTGAGGCGGCATTCCCAGGGCCATGCCAAGCCTGGAACTGGACATCCAGCCCAGGAAATGGGCAGAAGGCCAGCAGAGTTGCCAAGCCCGGCCTGGGAACACTGTGGGGTGGGCAAGGGGCTCACGGTGTTGATGCAGGGCAGCTCCTTGTTCAGCAGCCAGGGCAGGGCCAGCGTGCCCTCCCCACGATAGCAGGACTGGATGCGGCGGCGGATGTGGGCATTGATGTTGCTGAGGGTAAAAAGGCAGAGGATGGTCTGCCGAGGTGGGCTAGCCCTGTTCTTCTGGCCCTGAGAGAAGATGGTAAAGAGGACATCCTCGTCAGCTGGCACACCTAGGGCCTGGGCCAGCAGCAAGCCAGGTTTGGCCAGGTGGGCGCTCTGCACCAAGCGGTATTCCACACCACGCCAGGAGCAGCCAATGGGGAACTCCACATATGAGTAGAACTCCGAGTCCCCTGCGCACATGCGCACAATCTTGGACGTGAAGAATTTCTCGCCTGCTGTGTCCAGCAGAGTCTGCTGGGTATCTAGCTGGAGTGTCAAGAAGTACACGAAGGAGGCGCTAACAAAGCCATATATGTAGTAGATGTCAAAGGCAGGGTACAAGGACAGTGTGTCTGAGGGAATCTTGATCTGAGAGGAGACAAACTCATCCTGGTACACCTGGGGAGCAGGGCAAAGTACAAACAGAAGATGAAGCCCAAGGCCCACTACCCATCCCACCTGCACCTCTCAGCCCTGCTCCAACACCACCATCCACCAGGGGCCTCCCTTCTGATCTCCCACCTGCCCTGCCTGGACAACCACAAGAATCCAGGCCAGAAAGGCCACAAAGGGAAGGATAACTACTTTCCCTTCCTCAGCAGCTTCTCTGCATCCCTGTGACAGTGAGTGGCCAAAAATTCCCCTCCTGGACTAAGGGCTTTCTCAAGAACCAGGACTGAGAAAGGAAAAGAGGGAACAAGGACTGGTCTCATGAGAGACAGGGGGAGGAGGACCGAGTGGACAGGCATAGTTCACCCACCAGACTGAACATGTCAGCACTGTCCTCGTCGCCAATGAGCTTGCGGGAGCTCAAGGTGGGAAAGTACTCCGACTTGCCATCCACAGCAGTGCCCACGAATAGCTTGCTAGGCCCCTGGCCCTGCTCCACGATGACACCAGCCATGGAGTCAGGCTCCGGGGCCCCCGACAGGTAGTGCTCCTTGCGGTGGTGAGGCTCACCCAGCTTGAAGAGGTCATCCAGGCGGAGGAACTGGCAGATGCCCTGCCAGATGCTGCCACAGGCCACTAGGCGACGGGCTGCATAGTCTATGAGCAGCAGCTTATTCACGTTGTCCACGGGTACCAGGCGGTGGGCACACACACGCATGCTGGGGGGTGGGTAGCAGCGAGCATTGTCCTCAACAGGCCCGGTGACATGGGCCCGCAACTCAGTCAGGTTGGGGGCCAGCTTGAAGACCCGGTTCACTGCACCCACAAAAACCTCCCCAGTCACTCGGTGCACAGCCAGGTGGGTGAGTGTGGTGT
The DNA here is from genome assembly GCA_028644305.1 of Xerus rutilus. Lineage (NCBI taxonomy): Eukaryota > Metazoa > Chordata > Mammalia > Rodentia > Sciuridae > Xerus > Xerus rutilus. Next base: position 993,885 of record CM053417.1, read on the forward strand.
CTGTCACCACAAAGGCACGGAAGGGCCTGCTGCTGCCCAGACCCTCCCCCATGGTGAGGAAGAGCAGCAGCAGGAGGCGAACAGTGGGCATGGCCAGCAGCTGTGCCGGGGACAGGCCTGAGGAGAGATGGCAAATGGGAGTCAGAGGCATAGGCTGCCTGCCTTCCTCCTGGCCTGCCTGGCCCAGGGCCACAGGGGACCAGGACCGCTCACCCACCACCATGCCAGAACCCCAGATGGTGACCATGGCTGGGAAAGAGGAGGGGCCTCCAGCAGGGCACATGAGTGAGCAGCAGCACAGGCAGGCTTGGGGGCAATCAATCATTCCCCACCCCCCACCCACTCCCACGCTGGAAAGGAGCCAGGAGGCCTTGCCTCAGCTGGGCCACACCCAAGGGGGCAGCACAGTCAGATGCTTGGGAAGACAGGGTAGGAGGCCCTCCTGGAACTGAGACCACATCCCAGAGCTGAGGGCAGCCAGCCCCAGCCGCGGGCAACTGTGGGGAAGCCCCAGGCCTCAGATAGCCCACGCCTGAGCTGGGAAAAGGGAAACACAAGGAGAGAACAATCACAAGCCAGGGAAGGGGGAGGGATGCTACCCCAGAACAGCACTGCCGCCAGGAGCCTCTGGGTAACCAAGGCCTGAGGCTGGCTTTGAAGCCACCACATCTCCAGCTCCTGGCCCCAGCTGCCTCCTTCACCCACCCCAAGGCCTCAGCTGGCTGTCCAGGAGCCTGTTGTCTGGCCTCCTCGCTGCAACACAAAGCAAGTCTCCTCTGTCCCCACAGCCACGCGCTGAGACAGACATTAAGTCAAGCTTTGCTCAGGCACAGCCAGACAGATGCCCAGGCAGTCCTGCATGGCTCTCCGCGCAGATCCAGAGGTTACGTGGGAAAGGAGAGGTGCAGGGGCCTCAAACCCACTCGTGGCAGTCGCAGGAGACTTTTGGATGGGAGGCAACATCCCCAAATACAGTTGAGGCCTTGGGGAGATGGGGCAGGGGCCAGGGCCAGGCCAGAACTGGCACTTCGCCCCCAGGCCACACCCAGCCAGCCCCCGGCTGAAAAGACAGCAAAGCAATGTAGTGGTCGCCAATAGGGCAGAGTGCAGCCCTTCTCTCCCAGGGCCCGATCCCCAAGGGAGACAAGGGGTACCCAGCATGGAGGGTACAGGAAGCCAAACCAAGAAGGCACCGAAAAGAGAAAGGGAAACTGCATTTGCTACAACAAGGAGCAGGCCCAGCTTGAAACTGCAAAGTTTCAGATGGCATTGATCATCTCTCTGGGGTTCTTTTGTCAGGTTTGCATCCTGGACCCCTAATGCAACAGCCGGAGAAGAAAGGAAGGCAAGAGAGACTGCGTCCTGCCCTCACCGCCTCTACAGCCTGCAGGAAGACAAGTGTAGGAACAGGCCTCAGACAGGTGGGGAAGGAGTCCTGGAGAGGCAGGATCCGCCGCCCCAGACCCCGCCCCATGCCCCACTTGTAAAGTGGCAACCTCGGGCATCGCAGGCACCCAGCCCCTCTGCTGCAGCCCTGCCAGCCGAGGACCCGCTGATGGGGCCGGCCACACGTAGAGACGCGGGTCCGGCGCCCGCTCCCTGGTGCCCAGCAGCGCGCTATGGCAGCTAGCCCAGCCCCCTCCAGGAGCACCCCTCAGCAGACCCACCAAGAGCTCAGTCGGCGGAGGTGCTGCAGCCGTGCTCGCAAGGGCAGCCAGTCGGCTACAAAGACTCTATCGGACAAGGGGGCTGGGTTCACACTGGCTGTCCCTACCCGCTCCAAACGGAGGGGCACGGCCTGACCCCTGAAAGGCCGAGCAGGACCCCCAGGCTGCCCGAACCCCTGGCCACCGAGAAGGCTGTCTCTGCGCGGGCAACTGGGATGGCGGCACCTACCTATCCCTCCGCCGTCGCTGACTCCGGGTGGCCGCCCGCCGGCCACGTGGACGCGCCCCGTGTCCCACAGCAGCCCCGTCCGCGCGCCCCCGTCGCCGCGCCCCGCACCCCGAGCGCACCGCCGCCGCCGCCCACACACTGGGCCAGCCTGCGGCCGCCGGGCCTTTTAAACTCGGACCGTACCACCGCGCCGGGCGGGGGCGCCAGGAAGGGCCGACTGGGGGCGCGAGAGCAGCGGGGCGCGCGGGAGGCGGGCCGCTCCTCCCCGGGGCTGGGAGCCCTGAAGCGCAGCGCCGGCAGCCCATCACCCGATAGAGACCCGGCCCCGACAGCCCACCCCCTTCGTTCAATGGCCGCGTCCACAGCGCGCGCCTCCCAGCACCCCCGCCCTCAGCTCCTCGCCTCCTGCCTCCTGCCACAGGCAACCTGGAACCCGCGCGTGCCTGCGTCACACCCCCTCGGCTTGGGGGCGCGCGCCCGCCCCGCCCGGGCGCCGGGGCCCGCGCCCTAGGCCACCTGCTGCGAGTGCGAGGTCTCCCTTGTCCTGGCGAGTCAGGTGCACACCAGCGGAGGACTCGCGGTCCTAGCTCGGGACTCCCTGACCCTCTTAACGACCCTCAATGGGCTAGGGAGTATTCCCTTCCTTTCCTTTTCCTTTTCTCTTTAAACAGCTACATTGAGACATGATTCACTTATCATATAAGTCACTGTTTATTGTACACAAATTACTACGTTTCAGTATATTCATACAGTTGTACGACCATCACCACTAATTACAGAACTTTTAATTAATTAATTTATTTTTTGTACAAAGGATTGAACTCAGGGGCACTCGACCACTGAGCCACATCCCCAGCCCTATTTTGTGTTTTATGTAGGGACAGGGTCTCACTGAGTTGCTTAGTGCCTCGCCATTGCTGAGGCTGGCTTTGAACTCGCGATTCTCCTGTCTCAGCCTCCCTAAGTGCTGGGATTACAAGCGTGAGCCACCACGCCCGGCTCCCCTTCCCATTCTCTATGGACTGTCCTCTTCTGCACATCTCAGATAAATGGAATTATACAATATAAATATGCCTCAGTTCTTAAAGTTTCCAAGGTTTATCCATATTATGATATAAATCACAAGTTCATTTCTTTTTAGTGCCCAATAATAGTCCATTGCATGAATATTTACATTCTACTAATCTATTCATCAATCATTAAAGACTTGAATTGTTTCCACCTTTTGGATCTTCTGCATATTTTTTCTACAAACACTTGTGTACAACTTTGTATATGAACACATTCATTTGTTTGGGGTATATACCTAGCAGTGAAATTGCTGGGTCACATAATAACTACATTTTGACATTTGCAGTAAGCTTTGAAACTTGAAATTATGACTTCTCCAAATTTGATGTTTTTCAAGAATGTTGTGAGTATTCAGGATCCCTTGTATTTCCATACGAATTTTAGGATAAACCTGACAGTTTCCACAGAAAACCCAGCTGCGACTTTGGTGGGAATTGAATTGAATCTGTGCACCATATTCAAGAATACTACCATCTTAACAAAAGTCAGTCTTCCAATCCACAAAAACAGGCTATTGTCACAGTTAATTGTATCACTTTGTCCAGGCTACAATGCCTGGATGTTGAATCATATGCTCATCTACGTGTTGCTGTGAAGGTATTTTGGCAGAGGAGATGTAACTCCAGGGATGCTTTGCCACTGAGCAATATCCTCCACCTTTCTAATTTATTTATTTATTTATTTATTTATTGGATTGTTTTGTTTTGTTTTAATTATTTTTACATGTTGATGGACCTTTATTTTATTTTATTCATTTATTTATATGCAGTACCAAGAATCGAACCCAGTGCCTTACACATGCTACACAAGTGCTCTACCACTGAGCCACAACCCCAGCCCTATTTTGTATTTTATTTAGAGACAAGGTCTCGCTAAGTTTCTCAGGGCCTTGCTAAGTTGCGGAGGCTGGATTTGAACTCACAATCCTCCTGCCTCAGCCTCCTGAGCCACTGGGATTACAGGCATGTGCCACCACACATGGCAATTTTTAATCTTTTTACTTGGAGACAGTCTTGCTAAATTGCTGAGGCTGGCCTTCAACTTGCGATCCTCCTAGTTCAGCTTCCTAAGTTGCTGGGGTTAACAGATCAGCCTGTGAAAGTATTTTGTATCTGTCGTCACATCTATAGTTAGGTCATTCTCTGCTCTGAGACACTCACTCTCTGGAGAGTGTTCTTTGAGCTTTACTATACTTTCACACATAAGAAAATTCTCTTCTAGCCGGGATGGACACAGTGGTGCACGCTTATAATCCCAGTGACTTGGGAGGCTGAGGAAGGAAGATACTAAGTTTGAGGCCAGCCTCAGAAACCTACTGAAGCCCTAAGCAACTTAGCAAGACCCTGTCTCAAAATTAAAAAATAAGGGGCCGGGGCTGTAGCTCAGTGGCAAAGCACTTGCCTCGCATGCATGAGTCACTGGGTTTGATCCTCAGCAGCACATAAAAATAAAAATAAATAAATAAAATAAAGATATTGCATCCATCTACAACTAAAAAATATATTTTTTTAAAAAAATTAAAAAATAAAAAGAGCAGGGCTGGAGCGGTGGCTCAGTGGTAGAGCACTTGCCCCGCATGCGTGAGTCACTGGGTTCGATCCTCAGCACCACATAAAAATAAATAAAATAAACATACCACGTCCATCTACAACTAAAAAAACAAAACAAAAAAAGATTATAGCCGGGCGCGGTGGCTCAAGCCTGTAATCCCAGCACTTAGGGAGGCTGAGACAGGAGAATCGCGAGTTCAAAGCCAGCCTCAGCAATGGCGAGGCGCTAAGCAACTCAGTGAGACCCTGTCTCTACATAAAACACAAAATAGGGCTGGGGATGTGGCTCAGTGGTCGAGTGCCCCTGAGTTCAATCCCCAGTGCCA
>CM053417.1:998827-1069454 GCA_028644305.1 Xerus rutilus
TTAAAAAAATAAAAAATAAAAAAAAGATTATTAAAAAATAAAAATAAATAAAAAGGGCTGAGGATGTGGCTCAGTGGTCAAGTGCCCCTGGTTCAATCCCTAGTACCAAAAATAAATAAATAAATATACTCCTGCTTGGGGAAAATATCATCAATTGAACTCAGGGGCACTTGACCACTGAGCCACATCCCCAGCCCTATTTTGTGTTTTATGTAGACACAGGGTCTCACTGAGTTGCTTACCACCTCGCCATTGCTGAGGCTGGCTTTGAACTCGCGATTCTCCTGTCTCAGCCTCCCTAAGTGCTGGGATTACAGGCATGTGCCACTTCACTTGGCTGGGTTCCCTCTTCTTAATATCAGCACAATGGCAATTAAATTTCCACATGAATTTTGAAGGGAACATTAAAACAATAGCAGTCTTCTCTAATTTCTTTCAGGAATGTTTTACAGTTTTCAGTGTACAAGTCTTGCAGGGTTTTTAAAAATATTTTTGTACTTGTTTTATGAAATTGATACCTGGGCTGGGATTGTGGCTCAGTGGTAGAGCGCTTGCCTCTCATGCGTGAGGCACTCGGTTCGATCCTCAGCACCACATAAAAATAAATCAATAAAGATATTGTGTCCACCTACAACTAAAAAATATTTTTAAGAAATTGATTCCTAAGCATTTTGTTCTTTTTTTTTTTTTTTTGGTACCAGGGACCAAAGTTTTTTTTTTTTTTTTTGGAACTCAGGGGTACTCAACCACTAAGCCACACTCATTTTTTTTTTTTGGTACTGAGGATTGAACTCAGGGGTACTTGACCACTAAGCCACACCCCCAGCCCTATTTTGTGTTTTATGTAGAGACAGGGTCTCACTGAGTTGCTTAGCGCCTCGCCGTTGCTGAGGCTGGCTTTGAACTCATGATTCTCCTGTCTTAGCTTCCCCAAGTGCTGGGATTACAGGCGTGAGCCACTGCGCCCATCTGACACTCTTATAAATAAAATTGTTGTCTTAATTTGATTTTGGATGGTTCGTTGCTAATGTATAATAACATAATTGATTTTTTTAAATATTTGGGGTTTTTTTAGTTGTAGGTGGACAGAATATCTTTATTTTATTTTTATGTGGCGCTGAGGATCGAACCCAGTGCCTCACACATGCTAGGCGAGCACACTACCACTGCGCCATAACCCCAGCCCACATAACTGGTTTTTTAAATTTTTTATTTTACTTGCTTATGTATTTATTTTTGGTACTGGGTGTTGAGCTCAGGGGCACTTTACCACTGAGATTTATTTATTTATTTATTTATTGGAGACAGAGTCTCACTAAGTTTCTGAGGCAGGTTTTGATCTTGTAATCCTCCTGCTTCAGCCTCCAGAGTCACTGGGATTACAGGCATGTGCCACCAGAGTGGGCTGACATAACTGATTTTTATATGATGATGTTTTATCCTGAAACCTTGCTGAACCTGTATGTTTGCCATAATAGTCTTTTAGAAGGCTCCTTAGGATTTTTTATACACAAGATCATGCCATCTGGGAATAGAGATAGTTTGATTTCTTCCTTTCTGATCTGTATGCCTTTTATTTCCTTTGTTGCATAATTGCTCTGGCTAGGTCCAATGTTGGATAGAAGTGGTTGCTTTTTTTTTTTTACTTGTATATTTTGAAATTATTTCTGTTTCACCTGACTGATTTTTCTCCTGGTTGAGGGTATATTTCCCTGTGTCTTTGCATGTGTGACTGTTGTATAGTTCAGTATCTGGATTTTGTTATATTTCTTAAAGAGAGCATTGGATTCTGGCAGGCAGTTAAGGTACTTGTGAATCAGCTTGATCCACTCAAGGCCTGTTTTTAAGCTTTGTTAGGACAGGTCTAGGGAACCCTTTGTTCTAGGGTTACTATAATCTATTCCTAAGGTATGACCCTTCTGGATTTCCATTGACTGATTTCCTGGATTTTAACCCTATGCATATGCAACTTAGTATTCAGCCTGAAATCCAAGGGGGCACCTATGCAGAGGTTTATATCAAATGTACAGGAGTTATTTTGGGGTAATTACACAGGAGTAGAATTGCTTGGTCATGAACTCTGTGATCACTCACAATTCTCACGTAACTAGCCAGGTGTGATGGTTCACATCTATCATCCCAGCACTTAGGGAGGCTGAGACAGGAGAAACACAAGTTCAAAGCCAGCCTCAGCAACGGCGAGGTGCTAAGCAACTCACTGGGACCCTGTCTCTACATAAAACACAAATAGGGCTGGGGATGTGGTTCAGTGGTCGAGTGCCCCTGAGTTCAATCCCCAGTACCAAAAAAGAATTCTCATGTAACTATCAGAAGGGCAAAATACTACCACCCACCCTGTCACATCCTGTTTCTCAGTTATGTCTTTTACATCTCATCCATTTGCTCAGACAGGAAGCCTAAGTTTTACCTTTCAATCCCTTGGTGATCTCATCCAGTTCCAGAGCATCAAATAAGGTCAATCTTGACAACTCTGAAATTTCTTTCTCCAGCTTCCCAAGCTCTATTGGGGACCCTAGGTTCATAGATTTGAGACTGTGCTTGGCCCACTGGACTAGGTAATAGGAATGTCACCATAATATGTCCACCAATAGTTAATTGTTCACTATAAACTTGCTTCTTGTTACAGATCTCCCATCTTAGTAGATTTCTCGTCCTATTCAGGCCAAAACCTGTAGGAGCACTCCCCATACCTTCAACCCCTCCCTTCCCTCTTTTCCCATTATATGGTGATGAAACGCATGCCCAGCAGAGCGTGCCTCATTGGTTGTAACCTCGGGGCCGTGATTGGCCAGAGGACCCTATATAAGCCTCTGTACTTCCTGGATTAAACGGGTTCTCCGTCCGGCAGAGCAGTCTTAGCTACTCTTGGAGTCTGGGTGGAGTGACTCTGCAGACCATCACCCCTAACCTCGTCCTGTGAGACCCCACTTCGTCTTCACTGAAGACCTCTTTTCATCTCCCAGGACCCCAAAGCCTTGTCCTGTGAGACCCCACTTCGTCTTCCCCGAAGACCCCTTTTCGTCTCTCAGGACCCCAACTCATCGAGCCGACCCACGAGGCACGACTTCAAACAATAAAAACCTTAGTGCGACATGGGGGAGGTGGGGGGCAGGAAAGGGGAATGGGTACAGTAAAGATGGTTGATTGAGATCGTCATCACTATCCTTGGTGCATGTATGAAAACACAACTGGTGTAACTTTATCTGGTTTGCAACCAGAGAAATGGAAAAACTGAGCTCTATATATGTGCTATGACTTGAAATGCAATTAAATAAACTAAAAAAAAAAAAACCTTAGAATTGTCCTTCACTCTTCTTTTTCTCTCAACACCATATCCTATCTGTCAGCAAGTCTTGTGGCTTTCCACACAAAATCTACTCAAAAGGTGAACTTTTCTCCAGCCTGTCCAAGCCACTAGCCTCTCTCATCATCGCTTCCTAATTATGACCTAAAACCCAGAAGCAAATGACAGAAATAGATAGTAGATGAAATCTATATATATTTTTTGGTACTAGGGACTGAACTCAGGGGCACTTGACCACTGAGCGACACCCCCAGCCCTATTTTGTGTTTTATGTAGAGACAGGGTCTCACTGAGTTGCTTAGTGCCTCTCCATTGCTGAGGCTGGCTTTGAACTTGCGATTCTCCTGTCTCAGCCTCCCAAAGTGGTGGGATTACAGGCTTGAGCCACCACGCCCTGGCTTGAAGTCTATATTTTAAACATGAGAAGAGAAATACAAAGTAAAAGCACAAAGCCATGTACACAGATGTACATAGTAGCATTGTATAAGTAGCCAAAAGATGGAAACACTCAAAATGTCCAACAATAAGAGGGTTGCATAAACTAAATATGGTGTATCCATACAATGGAACACCCTTCAGTTATAAAAAGAGAGGTGACTGGGGGTGTAGCTCAGAGGTAGTGTTCTTGCCTAGTATGCACAATGTCCTGGGTTCAATACCTAGTACCACACATACACACAAAAGAAATGAAATTCTGATCCATGCTACAATATGAACAAACCTCCAAAACATGCTCAGTGAAATAAGCCAGACATAGAAGTTTATATTGTATGATTCTGTTTATGTAAATCTTCCAGAATAATCAAATCCATAAAGACAGATTAGTAGCTGCCAGAGGTTAAGTGAGGAAGAAGGGCAGAGGCAGCTCAATGGATACAGGATCTCCTTTGCAGGTGACAAAAACATTGTGGGAACATATAGATAGGAGAGTTGCACAACATCGTGAATATATGAAATTCCAATGGATTGTACATTTTAAAATGGTTAATGACTAATTTTATAGTATGTGAATTTTTCCTTGGTTGAAGAAATTCAATGTAAATATTAAAAATTAAAAGTAAACCAAGGGAGCTGGGTTGTAGCTCAGTGGTACAGTGCTTGTATAGCCCGTGTAAGGCACTGGGTTCGATCCTCAGCACCACAAAAAAAATAAATAAATAAAATACACTTATTAAAAATTAAAAGTAAACCAGGTATTGGGAGACTGAGGTAGGAGGATTGTGAGTTCAAAGCCAGCCTCAGCAGGGCTGGGATTGTAGCTCAGTGGTAGAGCGCTTGCCTTGCATGTGTGAGGCACTGGGTTCGATCCTCAGCACCACGTAAAAATAAATAAAGATATTTGTGTCCATCTACAACTACAAAATATTTTTAAAAAAGCCAGCCTCAGCAATTTAGTGAGGCCCTAAACAACTCCACAAGGCCCTAAGCAACTCCGCAAGAGTGTCTCTAAATAAAATACAAGAAAAGGCTGAGGATGTGGCTCAATGGTTAAGCACTCCTGGGTTTAATAATCCCTGATACCATGAAAAAAAAAAGAAACAGTAAATCAGGTGTGGTAGTACACACCTGTAATTCCAGCTATGCAAGAGGCTGAGGGAGGAGGACCCCAGGTTCAAGACCAGCCTGGGCAATGTAGCAAGACCCTGTTTCAAAATAAAAATATAAAGGCCTGGGGATTTGGCTCAGTGGCAGATCTCTTGCCTGCTGTAAAGAAAGTCCTGGGATCAGTATGCAGTGGTGCACAAGAAGGGGAAGAACAATGATGAGGCTCTGTACGATATGGAATGGGTGCAGGCTATCCATCTGTATTGTGAGTGACACGATAGCAGCCAGCTATAAGCAAGGTAAAAGCAGGCCACATTTTGTATAGGAAGGTGAAAGACACGTTGTAATACTTATATGAGCTTGTCTTTGCATAGAGGAACAAATAAAAGTGCATCTCTCTAGGTTGGGGAGGGTGGGAACTGGGTTGGGCCAGGGCCTAGCCTGAAGTGAAGTACTTTGCTGCCTGTTCTTTCCTGATGATGCATGAACCATGTGAATACATGGCCTCTGCTAGACAGTTCAAGGTAAAAGAGAGAAAAGAGTTCTGTGCACCAAGTCCGTTTTTATCCCTCCTTCCCTTCCCTCCCTCTGTTTGAATCACTCGCCTCCAATCTTCCCAATAGAGTATCCACACTTGCTATTCCCTGTGTCTGAAATGCTCTCTCCTGTTTGGGAATGCTTAGCTTCTTGTCATTTGGATGTTGGGTTAAATGTCCCTATGGCAGAAAAGACTAGAGTCTTTTCGTTTTTCTCTTTCTTGTACACACACACACAGGAATGAAGCCCAGGCAGAGAAGGGACCAACAGCTTCCCCTCTAACTGTATCCTCTGTACATAGCTCACCCCTGCCCACACTGGTCTTTGTTGACCTCATCTCTTTCCAAAGCATCAAATAGCATCTGTCTCGACAGTTCACCTTTTCTCTGTAGCCTCCTAAGCTGTCTTCTAAACTCTACCTTCAAATGGATCCAACATCCCAAGGGACTCCCCAAGCCTGGGTCATACCTAGACAGTCCTCCCCGCTCAGCAGGAACTTAGGCCAGCACCAGTCTCCAGGAGTGAGGTCAGACTCCTAAGACCACTGAGGCCCAGTGGCTTAGTGGAATATGTAAAAGAAGCTTTCCTGCATCCTCTTCCAGCTCAGCCTTTTAGACTGCCACCTCAGTCCTGTGCTTTGGATAAGGGGCTCCTCTGCTGGACCCCTACCTGACATAGCTTTTTCTGTCCTTTTGCTGGTCACAAAGATGTGGCTCTCCTTCTCTAATACTCCCTGAGTCTCCTTGATATAGACTCCAAAGGGCTTCTCAGTCCCCCTGCCAGGGACTTAGGGTTGTTTCCAGAAAGCAGATTCTTCCCTGCAAGACTTAGGACTGGTCCTCAAGGAGCTTGTTTTCCAGAACCCACAAGGCTGCAGGTAGCTCCTGTCTAGGTGTGGCCCAGGCGCAGTCCTTTGGCACCTTGGATCTGTATGAATGTAGAATGCAAAAGAGCTTGGGGGTTGTAGAGGAAAGTTTAGATGATATCAAGTTGTATGCCATTGGGTGAAAATGGCTTCCTTTCTCTGGGAAGCCTGCTCTTCTGGAGGTTTCTCAAAGGGTAGGAACGTGTAGGCACAGAGAACTTGAAGATCCCCTCCGGGGCTCCTTGAAGCCCAGGAACAGGTGCCATTGAGCTCCTTAGAGTCGTCTTCCACATCTGGAATACAGGATCAGGCTTGGCCCCCACTCCCTGCTATGCCCCAAGGTACCCTGACATATGCCTACCTTCTTTCTCCTCCAAGTAACCCCAGATGGTTCCACCCCAGGCACAGGATCAGAAACACAAGTGAGAGCTCCTAGCTGGCTCATGGTGGCTACCTCATCCCTTTTCCCTCCGCAGACATATAGGTAATGCCTAGAATAGGCCAATCCATAGACACAGAGTAAATTACAGGTTGCCAGGAGCTGGCAAGAAAGAATGAGGAATGACTACTAAATGGCCATGGGGTCTTTTGGGGTGATTAAAATATTCTAGAAGTAGGTGGTGATGCTTGCACAACAATGAGAGTCAACTAAATGCCACTGAATTAAAATGATCAAGCTGGGCATGGTGGCACACACCTGTCATCCTTGTGACTCAGGTATCTGAGGTAGGAGGATGGTAAGTTTGAGGCCAGACTGGAAAATGCAGCAAGACCCTGTCTCAAAATAAAATATAAAAGGGTTGGGGATGTGCCTCAATGGTAAAAGTGCCCCTGAGTTCAATCCCCAGTAGAGTAAATAAAGTAAAATGGCCAAAATGAGGAATTCTATGTTATGTGAATTTTATGTCAATAAAAAATATATTTAAACAGAACACGCTTTCTCACAATGCAGTTGCTCCAGCTCTAACATGTGCACTTATTTATTGTAAAAGAAAAAAGCAGTAATGACAGTGCCAGGGGATGAGTGGCTACTGTCCTCCCAGCACACACCAGCACAGTCACAGGGGAGTCAGACGCTTGAGCTCTGGAGACATACGGGTGCACCAGGGACAGACAAGGCCATGCCATCTCCTACATGTTCACCGGATCTGGTGTGAGAACAGGAGGTCAGGGGACAAAGAAGGGAAAACAAAGATAAGAGTACTGGCTGGAGCATCCCTCTGGTTCTGTAGCAGGACACTGACAGCCCACTTAGTGAGGCTGTCCCCCACCTTGGAAGGACCTCCTGGTGACCAGCCTCCCCACTTTCCCTGCCTCCTCACCGTATACTTGTCCCACTTCTTTTCAGGGTCATAGGGCTCCCAGCGGCTGGCAGGGAAGATGTGCTTGTTCTTCTCATACCAGCTCCTGAGCACCACCTTGCCTGCATGAGACTAAGGAAAAGCAAAGGCCAGCCTTCCCTGACCTCTGCTTCCCTTGACTTCTCCACAGCCCAGGGACACCCACCTAGTGCCCTAGCACCATCATACCTCATCTTTTTCCACAGTGGCATCACTGAGCAGCCGCACATCATCATGAACATCAAAGTTAAAAAGTGGCCCTTTGGGGGAGAAACAGCCATCTCAAGGTTACAGTGCTGCCCCAGATACACACACACACACACACACACACACACACACACACACACACACACGACAAGTTGTGGGAGGGCTAGGCTAGGCGCACTCACCACTCTTCCCACGTGCCTTGGTAACGATGAAGTCATAGAAACTGTGATGCTAGAAGGCAAGGACAGGATAGGCCAGCTGGAGGGTCCATCTTGGCCTCTCTTACCCACACCTCACTTCCCACTCATAGGTGGACACAAGCATGCAAGCGTGCAGAGCAGTGTGGGGACTCTACTTCAGAGGCCTAGGGGCACAGGATCCACTGCATGAGCTGGGGCTTAAGGGACTCACATGGGGAATGATTAAATCCTCCTTGATGTACATGAGCTGCTCCACCCCTGCTGACCTGAGGGAGAAAGATGGGGGGATACAGATGGACAGAGCACATTCTCAGCCCATGGAGGGAGGAAGCAGACAGTTAAAGAACTGGTTGGAATGTTTTAAGGGAAGCCCTGTGGTTTCATGAACCTGGGACAGACATTCCACTGTCTTCTACCTTTGGACCAACGCAGGATACTCCCACCTAAGCTCTTTATGGCAGGAGGGAAGGAAAATGGGGCCTGACTGTCCCTTCTGGGGAGTACAATGCCCAGCATGCCATCTTTGCAGCCAGGGAGCAGCAATCCTGGGCATCTGGGATACTGGCTGGGATCATGGGGTCTACACTTGCACATAGGCACATCCACACTGCTCACCTGAGCTCGCTGAAGTCTTTGCGCAGGATCTCAAGTGCCTTCTGTAGGAACTGCTGCATCGTGTTGCCCTTTTTCATCTATTAGGAGCCAGCAGCCGGGAAACCAAGGAGTTGGGAAGAGAAGACAGAAGACTGCAGAATGACTTTCAAGTAGGCAGAGGACTCATTCTCCCTGCTGATTTCAGGATCCCACGGGGCGTCTGAAGTCATGCCTGTCAGTTCCTTCCCACCAAACCCAAAGGAGGCCACCCGCTGCCTACTTTGACTGTCCGCCGGTGTCCAGAGCCATCCCAGTAACTGAAGGTGATTTCAATCTCTTCACCTACAAATCAGAATTGCCTTTTGGTCTGCAGACCCAGTAACTACCCTCCAGAGCTGCCTCAGAGCACAGTGCACAGTCCAGGGAACTATCCTTTCTTTCTTTCTTTCTTTCTTTTTTTTGGTACTGAGGATTGAACTCAGGGGCACTCGACCACTGAGCCACACCCCCAGCCCTATTTTGTGTTTTATGTAGAGACAGGGTCTCACTGAGTTGCTTAGCACCTCATCATTGCTGAGGCTGGCTTTGAACTCGAGATTCTCCTGTGTCAGCCTCCCAAAGTGCTGGGAGAACAGGCATGTGCCACTGTGCCTGGCTCAGGGGACTACCTTCAGGAGAGCTGCTTGGGTCCATCCCTGTTATCTCACTGCCCCAGAGCCCCAAGGCAATTCCACAAGGACTCACTCTTAATCTTCTCCTGCTTGGCTTCCCACTCCTGCCGCAGCTCTTCCCGAAGACGATTTTCCTCTTCCTAGGAGAAGAAATGGATGAAAGAATAAGGCCCAGGGCTGGGGCTGTAGCTCAGTGGCAGAGTGCTTGCCCAGCACATGTGAGGCACTGGGTTCGATCCTCAGCACCACATAAAAATAAATAAAACAAAGGTCCATCTACAACTAAAAAGAAAATGTTTAAAAAAAAAGAGCAAGGCTCAGGGCTACTCAAAGGGTATAATGACATGCTTCTTGAGCCAGTCTCTGCCAGGGCTGAGGTCAGGTCAGAATCAATATCAGAGCCAGTGCCAGGTGGCCTTACCTCCCGGTCTCGGTCAGGCAAGAAGCTGGTGTCCACATCTGGATTCTTCCCCAATTTCCTTTTCTTTGTGGTAATCTCTGGAGCAAAAGGAGGTGAAGAATGTCTTAGCATTATTCTGAAAATAGTTTTGATCTCATGGACCCCCATGAGGGTCTCTCAGACCCCCAGGGTCACTGAAGCACACTATGAGAACCACTGACATACAAGACAGACATGAAATAAAGAACAAAACAAAACGAAAATGGATATCAGGGTCCCACTGCTGAGTCCCCTAAAATGAAACCTAGAGGGAGGGAAGAGCCTACACCAAGCTCCCCCAGCCCAGGCCTGCTCAGCACAAAACAGTAGCTCCCACCACACATAGCTCTGAGCACGTGGCAGCTGACATGTAGCTAGATGGACCAGCCTAGATGGAAATATTTTGGATACAGTTATGTTAAATACAATGTATTACTAAAATAACAATTTCTAAAACATCCCAGATCTGTCACTTTGCCTTTTCCTGAGGCTTGTGACATAACTTGTCCATTCTACTGATGTCTCAGTGCAGCTGTATCTTTTCACCCCTCCTGTCTCTGTGACTAATGAAATTCCCCTCACGCTTAAGGCCCAGCTATCCCCCTTGTGACACATTCCTTGACCTTGAGCAACCCCCCAGGCCTCAGGTGGAACAGCGATATTTCTGGAATACGTGCTGACCTGTCTGCCTTCCACTAGGAGAGGGAAAATGCCCTGTATGCTCCTGATCAGGCATAGAGTAGGTGTGGAGTACACAGAAGTACCAGGCCGGCTTTGGCTTCACTCCCCAGTCTTCCCAAAATGTCCCTGATGTCCCCTCATTCTCAAAGCTGAGGTCTGTGTCTATCTATTAGCCACTGAATTCTTTGGCTGTGTAAATTTATGGAGGAACTAATCCAATAATGAACTCTTTAGCACTCAGTGGCTAACATACTGGGATGTGCACCCATGAATATTTTCATCACTGCAGAAACTTCAAGTGCCCAACCATTGTCCAGAATATCCTCTCCTCTCGGGCTGGGATTGTAGCTCAGTGGTAGAGCGCTTGCCTCGCATGCGTGAGGCACTGGGTTCGATCCTCAGCACCACATACAAATAAATAAAATAAAGATATTGTGTCCATCTACAACCAAAAAAAAAATTAAAAAAAAAAGAGAATATCCTCTCCTCTCCTCAGTATATCTTACATGGCACCTCCAGGGGTTAGCTTCTGGAACATTCTGGACCAGTTACCAATCTCACTAGTGGCTTCTG
This sequence comes from Xerus rutilus, assembly GCA_028644305.1. NCBI lineage: Eukaryota > Metazoa > Chordata > Mammalia > Rodentia > Sciuridae > Xerus > Xerus rutilus. Next base: position 1,009,805 of record CM053417.1, read on the forward strand.
CCCAGGGGGCACAGGCTGGGATTTGACTCAGTTTGCCACTGATGGTGAGCCCCTACTTGGCTTTAAAAACTGATGCAGCTGGGCATGGTGGTGCACATCTATAGTTCCAGCTACTCAGGAAGCTGAGGCAGGAGGATCACAAGTTCAAGGCAACTTAGTAAAACCCTGTCCCAAAATAAAAAATAAAAAGTGCCAGGCTCTGTAGTGCATGCCTGTAATCCCAGCCACTGAGGAGGCTGAAGCAGGAGGATCACAAATTCGAGGGCAGCCTTAGCAACTTAGCAAGACCCTGTTTCAAAAAATTTTTAAGAGTTGCAGATGTAGCTCAGTAGTAAAGTGCTCCTGGGTTCTATCCCCAGTACCTAATTTACTAATTAATTAGTTATTTAAAAATAAAAAGGAGGCTGGGATTGTAGCTCAGTGGCAGAGGGCTTGTCTAGCACATGTGAGGTCCTGGGTTTGATCCTCAGCACCACATAAAGATATATAAATAAAATAAAGTTAGTGTGTCCATCTATACTTTAAAAAATATGTTTAGGGGCTGGGATTGTAGCTCAGTGGTAGAGCGCTTGCCTCGCATGTGTGAGGCCCTGGGTTCGATCCTCAGCACCACATACAGAGCAATAAAATAAAGACATTGTGTCCATCTACAACTAAGGAAAAAAAAAAATTTGAAAAAAAAAAAAATATATGTTTAAAAATAAATAAATAAAAAGGGATGGGGATGTAGCTCATTGGTCGATCACTTGCCTAGCATGTGCAATGTCCTGGGATCAACCCCGAATACTGCAAAAATAAATAAATAAATAAATACATAAATAAGCAAGCAGTTCTGTCTTGGTTCCCTGCTTTTCTTTCCTGCCCCATGTGAACTCTGGCACCATAAGCACTGTGAGCAACTAAGGCTGGGCAGGAGATGCACTTCTTCCTTCTACAGCCCAAAAGCCAGGATGAGTTCTGGCGGGCAGGGCCCTCACCTTCCCTTTCCAGCTCCTCCTCATACATGGCCACCTCCTCCTCCTCTTCGCCTCCCTCCTCTTCTTCCTCCAAGGTGAAAGACAGGCTAGAGATCTTCCGTTTGGCCTCCTTCTTGCGCTCCTTCTCTCGCAGCTTCTCCAGCTTTCTACCAAGGCATGGGTGGCCATCATGCCCCATGTCCCTGCCTCTAGGTCCTTTCCCTGACCCAGAGACGCTTGTGTGCTCAGTGCGGGGCTCACCAAGTGCAGGCTGGATCTCCCTAGCATCCCAGAGGGATCCTCCTGCCCTGAGTCACTTCATGACTCATGAGCAGAGAGCTCTGATTACGGCACAGTAGGCATAGAGAGACACGGGTAACAGGATAGAGAAGGGGGACAATGCAAGCTCTTAAGGCACCCAATGAACAAAGAGGAACAGAAAGAGGAAAGACAAACCAGGAAGGCCAGAAGACTTTAGTGTGGGCCCAAACTAGATGCTACACCTATTTCCAAAACAGGAAATGGGTTCCCCCCCACAAAAAAGGAATAGCCTGACCCATCCCAGAAGCCCCCAAGTGCTAGCTGCATCATGAGAGCAGGGCTGCTGGCCAAGGGACCAAGGGGGGACCCACAGCTGTAGCTCCTTTGACTGCTCCTTCTTGGCCAGCTGCTTCTCCCGCTCCTTCACCAGTGCTTCCTGTTTGGCTTTCATGTCATTCAGGGTCACAAGACCTGTGAGACAAGGAGACAAGGGGGAAGGGCTGGTCACCTAGGTTTGACAAAGCAGTAGCCCCCCTGGGCCTGGAAGAGAGTGGCATGTGCACCCTGCTCACCCACGGTGCTGGACTTGAGCTCTGCCTCCACAGCATCATAGTGTGCAGAGAACTTCTTGTCAATGTTGGATTTCATTATGTTCTCCTGCAGAGGAGTGAGCACAGCAGTGAGGACCACCCATCACTGCATTGTGGAAGCAACAGGCTAGCTGCTGGGGACCTGGGTTCTAGTCCTAGATGTGCCAGTGCTACAAGAGTCAAGTGTGTCATTTCCTACCAATTCCTGCCCTGCTCTCGCCCCTTTCATGTCTCCTGCTGAGGGCCAGAGCTTCTTGGTGGCCTGAAGCCATTGGCCCTACTCATTTTGGGCCTTTTTCATACCCAGCCTATACGATGATGCTCCTGAGACTGAAGCCAAGGAGAGGACAAAGGAAAGAACAGTGGTTGGAAGGGCTACCCCTTTCCTGAGTGATCTTCCTCCCTCCCAACCCCAGGTGTTGCCAAAGCTTCCCGGAGGCCTCCTCTCTCCAGCCAGTCCCATTTCAACAGAGTGCCATGTAGATCCCTCTCTGACCAGGGCCTTCAAAACAAGTCTCAGCAGAGCTTGCCAAGGAGTCCCCACTGTCTCAGGTCCAGAGAGTTTTGTGTCAAACACAAAGCATTTCGTGAGGGTGAGTGAGGTCTCTCTCTGCCTGAAGTCTTGTTCCTGCTCTCCTCTGGAGTCTGAAGTCCCTACTCTTCTGGTGAGTCTCCTCCAAAGGCACAAGCTGCGGATTCCTGATTCCTCTCTCCCTGAGCTCACCATCACTGGCCACTCACTGAAGCACTGGAGGAACTGCCAGAATCCCAGAGTGTGGTGCGCGCCTGCCTTCACCATGGGTGCAAAGGGTTCTGGAATGAGCCTCAGTGGCCTGCTCCAGTGTCTCGCCAGAGAGGGCTTGCCCTTCCTGGTATGTAGTAGAGCCTGACAGAGGCCTGGTTCTGAGGGCTGGGGAGCCTGAACCAGGCAGTTCTGTGCTCAGGGGGAGCGCTTGGGAAGCCCTCCCGGACCTAGCGCCACCAACAGAAATAGACCGGCTTTCTACTGATGGAGGCTTGTCACAAGCTGTCTCTGCCTGACAAGGCCTGACTCTGGCCCATTTTACAAATGAGACTGTCGCTGGCTCACTTCTGCCCTCTGCCAGAGGCGGCAAGCAAGAGTCCCGCTCCCAATTTGGGGACCGCCCCCTTGAGCTCTCAGCTCGCTCCCCGGCCGAGGTCTCCCAGGGCCTGAGAGTGGAGCTGGGCCGCCAGGGAAGCCGCGCGGCGCGCATGCTCCAAGGCGCCCGGGCCTAGCCCGCACCTCTGCGATCCGCTGCTTCATCTGCTCCATCTGCTCGCGCTGCTTTTCCCGCTTCTTCATCAGATGCATGGCGCGGCCTGCCTCGCTCGCGGCGCCCTTGTACTGAGCCATGGCGGCGGCAGCAGGGACGGCAGCGGCAGCAACTGTGACAGCGGCCGGGCTAAGTCCAGACAGAGGCGGCGGCCGCCGTTCAGTCAGCTGACGCGTGACGTCGACCACTAGGGACCGCGCGCCCGCCCCGCCCCGCTCCGCCCCGCGATCCTTGCACGTGATCGCGTCCCCGCCCCGCTGGCCGCGGGAGGCTGGACCCCCATTTCCACACGTTGGCTTTCGATCGAGGCCGCCAGCCAGGACCCCTCTTCCCAACTCTTCGTTGACACCAAGACTGAATACTCCAGCCTCCTGCGCTTCCTTGTCATTAACCCTGACCTGAAGCTGGGCCTCCAGTCAGTCTACTTCACCCGGTAGACCCCAGAGCTGGGCCCGCCCCGTCCATTTCTTTGGGTGTTGATCACTGCTAAGGGCAGGCCCCAGTGGCCCTGCTTCCTCACTGCCTGAAGCCAGGCCCAGCACTGGCCCACACACTTATTCATTTGCCTGAGTTGACTTGACTGCTGCCCAAAGCTAGATCTAGTGTCCCCTTCTCCAGGCCCAAAGATGGTCCCTGGTGATTTCTGCCTCCTTACTTTGACCCAGAGGTTACTTCTGTACTTTGACCCCTAGCTGAGGCCAGATGCTAGCTTCCCTGCTTCCCCTGCACTGACCTTTGAGGGAAGCATTCCTGGTGCCAGATACTATGCCGGGGTCCCAACCCAGACAGTCAAGGCCCTGTCAAGCACCCAGCTTTTGGGAATTCAACCTAAAGATACAGGTTCAGGTTTCAACACGGTTTTATTGGGAGGTTTTGTTTTCTGTGAAATACACTAGAGGCTGGGGAAAGGGACACATTCACTTTGCAAGATAAGGGTTTCCCACCACTAAAGGAAAGGAATGGGGCAGGGTACTCGGGTTTGGATCCATTTTCCCACCTCCTTCTGCTTTGCTCACATTTCTTTTCTCTCAGCAAGTACCAAAGAACACAAAGACAAGGACTAAAAACAGCAATATCAACCCTCCATTGGAGCCACACCTAAACCTTCTCCCCTTCCCTAGGCTCTGCCAGGGCTAGGAGGGGCTGCAGAAACTTACTCTACAGCCCCCAGGCTGCATCAGAGGGCAAGTCAGGCTCAGATGGAAAGGGGGCAGAGTTAATAAATTAGAATAAATTATGGGGGGGGAGGAATGCAATTTTGTGCTGGGAGGGCCCCTTCATTCCAACACACTAGAGTTGGTGGGGGGAGGCAGGGGGCATCTCCAAAGGCCACTACAATGGGGGTAAGAGCAGTGGGGGCAGAAGTCAGCTTTTCCTCCACGTCCTTCCCAAACAGAGAAGAATGGGGGGAGGGACACACACACAAGGAGAAGAACCCTCTTTTCCTAGGATAAGGAGGGGCCAAGAAAGAGGATGCTATCCAACCCCCATCTCCCAAGCCATCGCTAAGGTTAAACATTTGGTCAGTGAATCAATGAGGTGGGTGATGGGAATGTGGTGGGGGAAGCAGAGGATGCTGGAAACAGGGTTGCCCAGCCATACTGTCTCCTCAGCCCTGGAGGAGAACAGAGATGGGAGGAGGGGGTGGTGGGCAGCAGGGGCTAGGGGAGGGGGGTCAGCAATCACTGGTCAGCTTCTCCAAAGACGTCATTCTGTTTGCGCTTCATGTTCTCAAAGTCAAAGGCAGAGCCAGCCATGCGTTTGTAGATGTCTTTGATGTCATTACAGGTTGTCTCAAAGTGTGTGGTAGCATCATAGGAGCAGGAACAGAACACCTGCAAACAGCCAGAGCCCATGGCCAGGGTGAGTCGGGTAGGGGCACTGGGTGGGCAGCCAAAATCCAGGGCTGGGATAGGTTGCTTACCTGGCTCTCAGAACCATCATCAATAGGCTCATATAAGTCACTGATAGCCACAAACCTGGAGGGCAAATGGAGGAGGGAGGACAAGCCTCACAATGGGCCTTGCCCTTCTTGGTTTCCACTGCCAGCTCCCTCCCTCCCTCCCATCCTACCCATCAGGCTCAGCCCAGCCCCTCACTTCTGATCAATAGGCTCCAGCAGCTCCAACGCTGGCTCAATCTCCTTTTCAGGCTCTGCAGTCTCCACTGTGGTGCTGGCAATCGCGATGTATTTGCCCTGTGCAGCCACATTGTGTGCATAGGATATCATGCACACGTAGATGTCTGGCCATAGGAAACACTCCATTAACAAGGGCCAAAGGAAACAGCCATACATGGAGAAGGCTCCTTAGTGGCCTTCTGGCCCACCTGCTCCTTCTCACTCCAGCACAGCAGGCAGCAACCAAGCTGTCACCCTCATGGAGGGAAAGAGCCCAAGCCATCCAATCTCTAGGGCCCCCAAGTTGTGGTGACTACAATGAGGGTCCCTCATTTGTTCCATGATGGGATCATGTGGGGAGCCCCAAGGCTGGGGTAGGGGGGAGGCACAGCAACCCCAAGGAGAGTGCACAGGAGATAGTCAGCCAGGGCCCGGCCTACCTGACTTCCTGTTGACCTGGTTCTGGGGAATAATGATTTGGCAGGAATTGGCATCATTGGTGTTCTTGATGGGGTGGCTGAGGATACAGATGATGCGGATAACCTGGCCAGCCTTCCGCACACGGTCTGGTATGTAACTGGGGTCACAGATCAGTTGCTTGCAGCGGGCCACCTGTGAAGGTACCACAAGTCCTTGCCCATCAGACCATCCCTTGCCCTGGGTGGTCACAGTCTGGGTCCACAGTGAAGGCAGACAGCTCTGGCAGGCAGTGCTCCTCAGAGCTGTCACCACTGCTCCTCCTATAACACAAGTAGGTGATCCCTAACTCAGAGAAGGGCACCACTGCTGCTGAGAGAGACTGTGATCAGGAATACTTTCTGGATCAAAGACATAGCATATGGTCTTTGAGGGATACCTCTTGCCAATAGAAATGGCTATGTAAGCCGGGCGCAGTGGTGCACACCTGTAATCCCAGGACTTAGGGAGGCTGACACAGGAGAACGACAAGTTCAAAGCCAGCCTCAGTAACAGCGAGGCATTAAGCAACTCAGCAAGACCCTGTCTCTATATAAAACACAAAATAGGGCTGGGGATGTGGCTCAGTGGTTGAGTGCCCCTGAGTTCAATCCCCTGTACCAAAAAAAAGAAGAAGGAAAAAAATGGCTATGTAGACTTCTTTTGGGGTGCCCCCAGTTCCCAGCTCTTAGGGCTTTGAGGCTGAGGAGCAGCAGACCCATCAGCAGTCAGGCTTCTTGGGAACAGAGCCCCTAGGGTGGTGATCAAACCCTGCCCTAACCACAATGACTCCACTGCATGGGGAAGGCTTACCTCTCCCTCAGATTTCACACCCACCACTTTGCCATTCTCCATGATGATGTCATCTACAGGTTTGTTCAGCATATATGTTCCCCCATAGATGGCACTCAATCTGTGGTGAAGAGAGTGATGGTGAAGTCCTCCTTCCAAGATAAATGGGGATCAATTCCACTGCACTCTCCCCACTCCACCACCAAGGTACTAAAATGACTGCCCTGCAGGCTGAAGTCAGGAGATCCAGCTGTTTGTCCCAGCTCTGTCACTGCCACAAACTCTGACTGATCTCAGCATGTTCCTTCCTGTCTGAAGCTTCTGCCCAGAATATTCTGCAATGGGCTAATATAAGGATGGCAGAAGGGAGCCGTTCCACATAGAAGTGGCCCAGAGGACCAGAATAAAGGAACTCACTAGAGAAGGGCCAGCTACCAGGTAAGCCCCAACTCAAGGTTCTGGGACCCTAGGTCCAGTCCTGGTGTTGCCAGGAACTGAAAAAGCCACATTCACAGAAGCCCAGTTGTTTTCCTCTGTACTTCAATATACTAGGGCTGTGCCATCACCCAGGGATGGAACAAAGGAAATGAAGATCACAGATGGGAAAATATGAAATGCTCTAGAAAGGCTGAAGGGGGTCATTTCCATTCTTGGCCTTAGTACTAACCAGTAATGCCAACTGAAAAAAATACAATTTCCTCACCTTGCAAAGCCCTGAGGCAGCTCACCCAGGCCATAGAGTGGGTATAAATATGGGCTCTTGCCATACCGGGCCAGGGACTCACTGTACAACTTAATACGGTTGATGGTCTCAAGACAGGGCTGGTCCAGGTAGCTGGAGGACAGGGACCAGGGAAGATGCTCTGACAGCAGCACCCCTGTTCATCCCCACCCAAGCACCAGGCCAGCCTTCCCACCACCCTGTATGGCCTGGTAAAGATATGGATAAAATGCAGGGAAGGGGGGGACTGAAAGGTAACACATAAGCCTGTGGCTAAGTACAATGGACATGCAGGATGGGCAGAGGGACGGGGAAGCAGATGTGAGGAGGGCAGGGTGTGGGCTGGGCAAGGGGGTTCCCACCACACAAGCCTCCCTCACTCATCAGTGCGGTAGAGTGCCAGGGCATGGCCAGTGAAGTCAATGACATCCTGGCCCAGGTCAAACTTCCGGTAGACATCACGCATGCTAGTAGTCTGGGGGTCAACACCCTCGAAGGTCTTAGGGTCATTCTCATCAAAATTTGCCACAAACACCAGGAACTTGCGGAAACGCCGTTTCTCAAACATGCCCATCAGATCTGAGAAAGGGAGCATGAAGAAACCGTCTGCATCACTGGAACACTAAACCACCAGGGCAGGTCAAGAAAGTGGGTGCCCTAGCTCCAGCTGAGCTCTGTCATGTATCCTGATGTTAACCCTCCTACCCTTCTTGGCCTTAGTTTCCCCACCCATATGAATAGGGGGTTGAGTTAGATTGGGCCCTCCCAGCTCCACCACTTGGGGATGTTTTGGTGGTTAAATGGAAGCTCTGCCAAAATCTAAGAGAAATCCCCCTCTATGTCTCTTTTACATATGTGCTTCCCTCCTGGCAACCTGCAGTGAATACAAAGCTAGGGGCCTCTGGTAGTGCCTGGTGAATATGATCTGGCACAAAGGGAACCCTTGTCTGGATGGCTACCTTGCCACCAGCCCTGAGGACAGTCTGCCTTCCCCACCAGTCCATTATTCTCTGGATCAGGGGACCCACACTCACTGGAAGCCAAGGCCTCAGTCTCAGTGGATGGTACTTTGTAGATCTTGCCCCCCTTGTAGACAAAGCTCCCCTCCACCACCTTGAAGTCCAAGTAGCGAGTCACTTCTGTATACAGTAGCATCTTTACCAGCTGCCCTGTTGGGGCGGAGGGGTAATATTAGCTTAGCTCCCTCCAGAAGCCCTTGTATGGTCTGGCTGCTCCTACTCTGAAGACTGACCCTCCTCTGGTCTTCCCAACTGCCCACCCCTCAACAGTATCTTCTTCATCTGCCTCACCATTGGCCATGAGGAATTTGGGGATCAGGTCAACGTTCCAGTCTCGGCCACGGCCCATTGACTCAGGGGGCCCCTCCAACAACTGAAAACGCTTATACAGCTGTAAACAGGAGGGAGAGAAAGAGAAAAACCTCAAAGTCTACCCCTACTTCCCCTACCGTCCCAGATAACCTGGGGAGATTCTTCCACCATATGCCTCAACGTGATAGATTAATGAAAGATGGATCTGGGCCTGGGTCCAGGTCCAGGCAGCCTTACCTCCTCCAAGGGAGTGATAGAAGAGCTCTCGCCCCCATAGTAGGGGTTTCGGTCCATGTGCAGTACCTTCTTTCCATTCACAGACATGATACCTGATAGGATGCATTCCTGTGGGAGGGGTGACATTTGCTGCTGTACTTCCACCTGCCTGCACTGATTTCTTTCCAAACCTACCACAATGGACAGCTCCTTCCACCCTAGCTTGTTGCATTGCCTAAAATTGAGGGTAGTGGCTTTATCTGACCAGTCTCCTCCATAACCTTGCTGGGGAAGACATGAAGAATAAAAATAACGGAGACTTTGAGGGGAACAGAGCAGCCATCAGACACAAGGACAGTCTTTCAATACTAACATGCCAAGAAACTCATCTATCTATGTGGAGCACATGGAAAGACATATAAGACATGATGAATCATAGAAAAGACCCAGCTCAACCTCAAAGGGCACCTGAAATGGAAGCCAAGATTAGTACAGTCCTTGAAATTGCAGGCCCCACCCTGGGCTACTCTTTCTTCAAAGGACAAGAGCCCCTGACCCTGAGCCTTCTTGGGCAGGACCATGGAAGGAGGGTGTTGCGGCCCAGATTGAGGGAGATGAGCCTCAGGGGAGCAGACCAATAGGGTCTGGAGGAAGGGGAAGGATAAATACCCTCAGCAGTTACTAGCCCAAGGACAAAGGCTGCAGACATCATTCAGCCTGAGGTCTCCATGGGAAACTGGGGTGAGGTAACAAGAATGTGGTCACTGCCCCCACTGCCGCTGCTTCTGGAACATTCCCTGGGTCCCGTCTCCTGAAAACGCCAGGGAAGTGGGATGAGGGTCCACCCTGGCAAGGCCACCTGGCCCCGTGGCCTCATGCTGCATTCCCACCATGATTAGCACAAGATAGGAGGGGATACCGGGAAGGGATTCTGGGCGGGTGATGGGTGCCAGAGAAGGGTGAGGGCTGGGTGGGCGGGGTCGGGGGGCAGCAGGTCGAGTGGGGGTGAATTTTCCAGCCCAGCAGGCCAAGGGAGGGAGCACACCAGGGGGCCAGGGGTCGCGACCTGGGGAGTCGTGGGGAGGGGTAAGGAGGAGGAGGGCCTCTTCAGGGAGACCAGGGCATAACGGTCGAGTACAGTCGACACTATGTGGTGGAGTAGTGAGGTAGGCATGGGGCTTTCTTTTGGGGAACCTGAGCAGAGGATGCAATGATGGGAGGATGCGGCGGGCGGCCAGGGGCTGCATCATCACGGATGGTGGGGAAGACATAGTGTGGGGGCCACAGGCGCCCAGGGATGCACTTACGGTGAGGCCGGTCCCCAGCACGATCACATCGTATTCCTCATCCATGGTCAGGCCTTGATGCCAGCGACCGCTCGGCTCCTCCTCCTCCTTCACCACAGCAGCCGCCGCCGACGCCGCCGACGCCGCACTGGACCAAAGATGGCGGCTCTACGGCCGCCGCCCGACCCCTCCGCCGCGTCAAAGAGTCCCGCCCCTCCCCGCGCGTCCGCCACGCCCGCCGGGCCACCGCCTCCGCGGATCGTCTCCCAGGAGGCCTTCTGGGGCCCGGGTCCCAGCACCAGCGCCACTCCGCGAGCGACTCTGCTCGCGGAGGGCCCAGAGAAGAGCGGACAGGGGCGGGGCGGCGGCCGGTGCTGCGGTCCGTGAGGGATCCATGCGCGGGAGCCGCACGCGCCCCGCCCCACCCCGCCCCGCCCCCCGGGAGGCTCAGCGCGGCCCCGCGGGTCTGTCGCGCGCCGCTGCAGCAGCCCGGGGCGGTCCCTCGCGTTGCGTTTTCGGAGTGCTGCCATTGTCACGAGTTCCTCCCAAGGCTCGAAGCACATCCAGACCCTTCCCTAAACGCCCCTTCGCACCCCAACTAAGTAGAGGTTTCACTTGTTAAAGATACTCCAGGCCTCCCGCCTTCGTCCAGGCTCGGCTACATCCGGGTGCCTCTTCCTGCATCCCTCAGCCAAGCGCACATCTAATGCCCAGCGCAGAAATGAGTGACAAGAGGTCCAATACACGGCGACCCGTCTTTATTAGGAAGGAAACTGAGCACCCCAGGCTCCTGCCAGACACTCCTTGTGGGAACATGCCAGAAACCCAGTGATCGAACCCAGGCCACCTGTAGTGGAGGTCCCTTCCTTCTCAGGCCACAGAAATAAACCCCAGCATACTGCTTATTGTTAGCACATCACCCAAAAAAACGATAACAGCCAAGCTACACAGTTAAACAGTACTTCCAAATACCTCCACACTCAGGAAATCTCAAGCACATGGCTGCTACTGGGAGCCCCGTAAAGCTTGGGGAGAGAGCATTTGTTACACAAAAGCACTATAAACAGCAAGGAATAATGCTGGAAAGACAATAATAAATAAGGAGAAAGGGGACCCTAGAACTACTGTCCCCTTCCCTCACAATGACAGCCTGGAAAATTTGTCTAAAATCTACGCAGAATATGTACACCTTATTGGTAGAGATGGGAGGACAGCCCCAGGAAAGTCCCTCAGTGGGTAGAGAGGGAGCAAGACTGGTTGAGGGAAGCTTGGGGTTCATGCTACTGTAGGAAGGGGGGAAGCCCTTCAGTCCAGTGTGCCACAAGATGAGAAAGTGACAGCCTGAACACCATCACACCCTCAACCTCCCACGGGCATGGGTCACACAATCTGGGTCAAAGAGATGGTGGGGCCCTTGTGGTCATCAAAGCGGTCCATGGTCTTGAGGCTGAGGATCATGTGCAGGCCATAGGTGAAGATGAACAGCATGAAGAGCGAGGTGAGCAGCCCCATCCAGATACCCGGGGAGAAGAAGCCGGCACAGTCACTGGCGTAGGAGAACTGTTCACCTGTCACATTGAAAGCCTGAATCTGGGGAAATACATAGATGTGAGTCAGAAGAGACCATGTGGCTCCACACAAATGGGAGACCCAGAGTCAGGGATAGTCCATATTCGACAGGCAGCATAGAACAAGACTGTCAACCACATGCCCAACCTACACAGATTCTTCAGGTCCTTCTTCCCCCTCCCCTAGTACCCTACTACTGTCAGCCTGCATCCCCACCTGAACCTTGGCCCCTCCCCATTCCATACCTGGAAGTCTTGAAGAGTCATCTGCCACAGGGAGGGCTGTGTGCGGGCCACAAGGAGACTGCCCTTCTTGCTAAGACTGCTGACATACTCGCAGTGAAAGGAGTAGATGCTGGGCCCTGTGACCTGGGAAGCATTGAAGTAGATGACAGAGCCATTGCTGTGGATTTCAAGGCGATCCATGGTAAACCAGTGCCGGGCAGATACTGGGTAGAAGCGATTAGCCAGAATGAACCTGGGGGAGGGGTTACAGATGTCAGGAAGCAGGAGAGACTGAAACGACAGCAGCCCCAACCTATACCTTAACTATTCTCAGGACTCACTTGTGTTTTATTTGTTTGTTGTCTTTTTTTGCAGTGCTGGGGATTGAACCCAGGGCCCTGCACATGCTAGGCAAGAGCTCTACCACTGAGCTACATCCCCATCCCACTTGAATGACTCACTTGAATGTCACTGTGGTACCAAAGAGCTGTTCATAGGTCAGCGAGAGCCTGCAAGGTGAGACAGAGATGTGCTATCAGTCTCCAGGAGGGACTTGGGTGGCTTAGAGGAGCAAGTTTCTCAGTCTGCTCCTGCCTAAACTGCCCCAGTTCCTCACAGTCACCTGAAGAGGCAGTGTTCTCACCTGAGAGATGGAGAAACTAAGGCTCCACTCATAACCAAATTAAGAACACAGGTAGGAGCTAGAACTCAACACCCAGGTGCTGTGCCTCTAGCTTAGGGCTCCATCGTCTGGTTCCCCTGAGTCTACTGCCCCTCCTTTTTTTTAGTACTGAGGATTGAACTCAGAGGCACTCGACCACTGAGCCACATCCCCAGCCCTATTCTGTGTTTTATGTAGAGACAGGGTCTCACTGAGTTGCTTAGCACCTCGCCCTTGCTGAGGCTGGCTTTGAACTTGCGATCTTCCTGTCTCGGCCTCCCTAAGTGCTGGGATTACAGACTTGTGCCACCGCGCCCAAATTACTGTCTCTCCTTTTAGCTCCCTCTTAAGAGTCATTGAGCTGCATAGTTTGGGCTTTGGGGTAAGGAGAAATGGGAGGGCATGAAGGCCCTAGAATTGATTCTGGTAGCTAGTCTGGCTCTGCCCACATGAAGGCCTAAGGTTTCCTTCAAGGGAAAAGTGCCAGGTTCCCAGGTCCCAACCAAAGCCTAGGGAACACTCGGAGGCAGAACTCTGAGCAGCTCCCCCTCCAGCAACTCCACCCTGAGATACCACCTATCCCTGGTGAACATAGCCCACCAACGCCACCCTTGCCCACAACATACATACCTGCCCCAGGATCCCTGCCCCTGCCCCACATTGGAAGGAAGGCCATGTGTGGTGGCTCATTCCCCCCCAGCCTAGTGCCCTTACGTGGCAATGGAGTCATTCCAGGAGGAACCAGTCAGGTTGAGCCCCTGCACCCCGAAGGTGAGGGAAGTCAGATCTTCCCACTGCTCCCTGTATGCCACAGAGAAGTTCTGGGCCCAGAACAGGATCCGCGGGGCAGTGTCATTATAACTCACAGGAGGATGGATTGCAGTTGATGCCACCTGTTCTTGGAGTAACTGGCGACCTAGTCCCCCAGCCACCATGGCCACATCGCGAGCCACCTGCAGAAACACCCAATAAGCCTTCACTCAACAGCCCTGGGAGCAAGTCCTGACCCACTGTCCTGCCCTCCCACCTCTCCCTACTGAGCATCCTGTCTACCATGTAAAAGTCCCAGTAGTCTGAGAAGGTACCTTTCTCCAGGAAGCTCTTCCATGGGCCCCTCTCCCCAATGATACTTCTCCTCCCTCAAACTTAGGATCACTTGGACTATGTTCAAGAATGCCACCCATAAGTCTCACAAAGAAAGATGGAAAGCTGCCCCTGAGTGGAGGAAGCAGAACTTGACTGCCTCTTCCAATCCTCCCAGAGCTGCCCCACTGCAGTAATCTGGCCACTGCTTCCATGAGCCCTGGAGCTTCTGGGAGGCCTTGCAGATAGGATACCCTCCACCTCCAGGCAGACTCACCACACTGCCTCTCCCCACAGGCACGTACCCTGGAGGGGCGGACTGCCGTGAGAGCTGCTGTATAAGGGACATCTTCAGACTTGAGTGTGCTTAGCACCTGCCCAATGACTTCATCTGAGGGGAGAGCAGAGAACCAGGTCACCAGGCAGTCCACTTAAAGAAACACTGCCTAGGGCTGGAGCTGTGGCTCAGTGGTAGAGCACTTGCCTAGCATATGTGAGGCACTGGGTTCGATTCTCAGCACCACATATAAATCAATGAAAAAAAAAGGTCCATGGACAACTAAAAAATACATATATATATATTTATTTTTAACAAAACAAATGCTGCCTACCAACTGCTTTAGAAACCTAGATCATATGAAAGCCATGCTTTTAGTTCCCACTGAGGATCCCTAACAACTGCTATTTCTCTTCACACCCCTCTGCAAGCCTCCCCAAGGAAAACTGTGGCCCATCAGCAGCTCCCTAATGTCAAGCTCAACCTAAGCAAAAGGAAAAATATATATAGAAAACTCCATATCCACCCAACTACCATTCCATGGGGAATGAAATACTATCCTTTATAGCAAAGAAAAGTCCTCCTAATTGTTTCTTGCAGTGTGAAACACCGGTATTCACACAGCCTGAGCACCAACTGGATTCATGGCCTCCTGCACAGTGAATCCCAAGGCATTTGGACACCTTTGCAAGGTGGGACTGCTTGCAAAGAGCTGTGACAGGAGAGCTGGCATTTCTCTGCCCAGCTCTCAGCTGCTCCAAGAAGCAGGGGGCCACGCTGGGAATGAGAAGGGGCTGAAGAAATGTGGGCTAGCCCTCTGTGGTCCTGGCCTGAGAAGAGGGTGAGAACATGCATCCTCCCTGTCCCCACTCACCATTGCCTGTGAGGACTTCCTTGGGCGCCATCAGACCGGAGCTATGGATGAGACACAGCATGAGAGCCCCACAAGTGGCTCTGCTTGGCCTGCAGCCTACTACCCTTCCCTTAGCCCCTCTAGCTTCTCCCCTGTCTACTAGCTGCACTCACCAAACCTGCATATTCCAGCCAGCACTCTGAAATCTGTGCAGGGGTCAGGCTCACCAACCCCTTCCATTTTGCTTACCTCAGCACCCTTGCCTGGAATCATGTTCCCATTTCCCCCCCAGGCTTCACAGTCACCCCCATGTCCTTGTAACCTGTTCTGTGAACAGGGCCTAGATAGGTGAAGAGATTCCCCACAAGCAGGGCCCCTATCTGCCTCATCTCCGGAGGCCCAGGAGGCCTAGCTCAGGGCTAGAGACTGAGTCCTAAGCCACAGCCTGGCAGGAGGCCCTTCCCACCTCTTCCTAGCAAACAGGGAATCTTCTGCAAGGGATTTAAGATGATACATAACAGGAAGAATACTGTTATCTTTGGCCAAATTGTACCATCAGAGCCCAGATCCTTGCCCATCTCTGGGCCCCGAGCATAAAGGCTGGAGGCTAGACTGCCTGGGCCATACCTGGCTGTATAGGGCAGGCGGATGAGCAGCAGCGCAGGGAGGCTGGCATTGAGCTTCAGCTCCCGAAGGGTAGCCAGGTCCACATGCAGGGGACTGGCCCCAAGCTTCTCTTGCAGGTAGGTGGTCAGAGTGCTGACTGCATACCAGTCAACAGCAGGAAGCACCAGCGAGGAGGGGGCCAGGTCCAGGGCATTCTGGGAGATGGGGAGAGGTGGAAGGCTGAGTGAGCCAGGGACCAGTACACCCAGGCTAGCCCCCTAAAACTTCCCTATCAAGATATACCCACATAGGGGTCTCACTCCAGGGCAGAAAGAAAATAGCCCCCCTGGGCCTAAAACTCAGGCCCCAGGCCCTTCTACCCTCAAAGCCAAGATCTTTGGTCCCAAAGCATACAATTCTTAATTTTTTTTTCAGCACTTTACCACTGAGGTTTCATTTTATTTTGAGATAAGTTTCTCTAACTTGCCCAGGCTGGCCTTGAACTTATGATCCTCCTACCTCCCTCCCCCAAGTAGCTGGGATTACAGGCATGTGACACCACACCTAGCTAAGTACAGTTCTCATTATGCTGCAAAGGGAGGCACGAAATGGCCTGCTCCCATGACCCAGGGCTGAGAGAGGAGTCTTACTTACCTCCAAGTTAGAAAAGGCACTGTCCTGCTTGTTTCCAAATACACCACCATATGCTGTGAAATCCTCAATGCTTAGCTAATAAGAAAGCAGAAGAAACATCTCAGGAGGTTGGGCAACAAACAGGGGCCAGAAGGCCTATGTATTCTCAGGATCAGCAAAAAATGTCATTTAGAGTCAGATTTGGCATGATGGAGGACAAACTGGGGGTATGTGGGGAGGGGGGGTGGAAGGCAAGCTCTTCCCTATAACACTCTCAGGATAGGGTGACAAGACACAGAAGATGGTCATGGGGTTGAGAGACCTGCAGGTGGCTGGCTTGTGGTAACCTCGGGAGTAGGAGTCAGCCAGGAAGAGGAACTGAAGAGGAAAGAGGGAAGCTGGGGGAAGGGAGAGTTGCAATCGGAGCATTCACAGCATGCTTCCCAAGACAGAAGGAGAAGTCAGAGCAAAGGAGGGCCAGCTTTATCCAGTCTGGGCAGGATCCTCTTCAAAGATGGTGAGAAGTACCCACCACCACCATTTTTTGGTGGGAGGGCAGCAAAATATAGATCTTAGAACACATTGGAGGAAGCAGTGAAGTCTTTGGAGTTCTGAGGACCACAGTAATCCCAACCCCATCCTTTTGCCTCTACAATGTACACACGTCCTTTAACTCCTGCCCTCTACCATACCCTCCGGCTTCTTCTGGATTCTGTCGGGTCCAGAGATGATCTCAATCAGCTTCCTTAACCTCACTCTGTTTAGTATACACACTTGCTCAGCTGTCCCGCCTTCGTGGGAAGGGAATTCAACCATGTTTGCCTGCTTCTGCTGCCCAGTGGGCTTTCTTTAATCAAGAGATTACATCACTCTCTGTTCCAAGGCTTTCTGTCACATTGAGAACTGCAACCAACCTTTCTCATGGCCTGGACAGCCTTCCCTCCTCTGCTGCCTACCTAGAAAACCATCTCCTAATCCTTTCTCTCACTCACAAGGCTCCAGCCACACCAGCACCTCCTTGAACTTACCAAGAACACTCCTTACACATGGCCCTTTCACCTGCTGTTCCCCTACCAGGGATGTCTTCCAAAGCTAGATGGCTCCCTCCCTTTATCAAGATATCACATACTCGCCAGGCGTGGTGGTGCAATTTGTAATCCTTAGGGAGGCTGAGACAGGAGAATCACGAGTTCAAAGCCAGCCTGAGCACTGCCAAGCAACTAAGTGAGACCCTTTCTCTACATAAAACACAAAATAGGGCTGGGATGTGGCTCAGTGGTCAAGTGCCCCTGAGTTCAATCCCCACTACCAAAAAAAAAAAAAAAAACACATCACCTACTTAATGAGTAATGCCTGATCATCCTCATCTAAAAACAGTGTCCCCAATCACTCTGTCCTCTTAGCCTCTTTCCTTCTCTAGACTATAGTACTGACATCATGTTATATACCAACTTTGTATTTACCGGTTGCCCCCACAAGAACATCAGCTTTCTGAAGAGAGAGGCTTGGTTGATTCTGCTCACTGCAATGTCCCTAACACTTAACAATACCCGATACATATGAAGCATGCCATCTTTGGTAAATGAACGAATGCCCTAAGACTGGGGAACCCCAAACATGTAGATAAAGAATTACTTCTCCCAGTCCTCTGATGTAAGTGGTGTCTTCATTTTACATTTGCTGAAACTATCATTTACAGAGATTATTCATGTGCTCAAAGGCTAAGAAGTGGTAGAACTAGGATTCCATTGTTTATACCACCTCCTGGAAATACTATAGGCGAGCATGACCACCACCACCTGCTGAGGCAGCAATGAAGGAAGGCCAAGCAAGGAATGAGCCAGAAAGCCCACTAACAAGGAAGGGACAAGTACAGGCCTCCCAAACACCAATCATGGGTTTCCCCCGCATCTTCTCATCTACTACACATTTCCTTTGAGGGCAGAGGCCTAGAGAGGAGGGAAAACAGCATGCTGATTATGAACACAAACTGGAGGATAGGTCTGACAGATTCAAGCTGGAACCAGTGTGCTGTCTAAACTGTGGAACTTCTACAAATAATTATACCTCTAAAAATCTTAGTTTCTTTAGCAAGATAACAACATCAGCTTAGTATAGCACATATGAAGCACTAAATATGGGATCACTTTTGGATTATTCCTATTTCTATTACAATCACTACAGTTTGAATTACAACTCTGCCAACCATTAGCCGTGTGACCTTGGGCAAGTCACTTATCCTCCTGCAGCATCAGTCTTCTCATGTGTAAACGGTTATGAAAATCCCCACCATAGTACTGTAGGTCACAGAATGTTTAAAGGGCTTGGTACTTAGTAGGTATGTGGTCTCTGACCCCTTGTTTCCGCCAATCTCTGGCATTTCCATTGAAGCTTTTCCTACAGGCCTTACCAAGAGTAGAACCACATCTCCTTACAGCTGGGACAAGGTCATGGAAGCTTCCCTTGGGTAATGGGCAGTAGGGGCAGGCAACCTGCCTGCCTCCCAACTACCAGGGCTGAGCAGGCTGGGCAGGCGCACCTTGTCCTGTAGGAAGAGCAGCACATTCCGGGGGCCCAGCTCCAGGGCGGGGTCTAGGTAGGTAGAAAGCTGCATGTCGCTGGTGATGTGGCCCTCGTGCGTGTCGACCACAGGAGCCCACAAGTCCCTGACAGGGGACAGAAGAGGTGCTGTCATGAGGGGGCGCATGGCTTGAGATCCGAAGCCCATGGGCGCCCAGCTTGATGAGAGGGGCCCAGAGCTCTGATACCCGCCGAACTGAAGCAAGCCCCAGAACAAGGGACAGTCCCCCTCTTGGCCTCGCTGCCCCTCACGGAAGGCGTCTCAACCGCCGCGGCGCGCTGCGCAGCCCGCCCCAGCCCAGCCCAGCCCGGCCCGCTCACCGGTCACTCGACCACAACACCAGCGGCACCTGCTGCTCCGCCACCACCGCCGCCGCCGCCGCCGCGACCAGCAACAGTGGCAGCCACGGCATTTGCCAGAGCGCCGGGGCCCACTGCGTCCCTGTCCGCACCCGAGCCACCACTGCAGCCGCCATCATAGCCTCGGCCTCCACTACCTTGGACGCCGGTGCCGCTGCCGCCGCAGATCAGGTGACCGTAGCCCCCCTCCCAAGCCCCGCCCCACCCCGCCATTGGTCCGGTAGTAGGCTTTCTCACCAGAGTCGCTCATGATTGGGCTAAGTGCATGGCACTCTCAGCCATTCCTTTTCACTGGTTGGCTGTACGTGTCTTCAGGCACGCATGCTCGCCTGAGAAAGGGGGCGGGGCTGAGCCCTACCTGCTCAGACTCGACCCAACCCAGAGTCGCGCTGTGTGGTTCCGTGTGGCCTAGCGGGGTGGTGTGGTTCCAGGGCGCTGCATACCGAAATATTCGCCCTTCTCCGTTTTAGTCTTTAGTTTTTGCTTAAAATTGAAAAAGTGGTATCATTTTCCTGCAGATACGCTCTCCCTGGTACAGGTGAGAGGAGAGTGCAATCCCTTAGCGTGAGGAGAGATGAGGACCCAGGAAGGAATCGAGGGGAAACACCAGCACTTAAAAAAGGGAGGGAGGAGGAAAGACATACAGGAAACAGCATCTGAAGAGGAGGAGGAAACCGCAGGGGAAAGCGTGGTTTCACGGACACCATGATTAACAATGTTACTTGTCCGTTGGCTAAAAGGTAAGATAAGGACAGAAAACTGTTACTTGGACTTAACCACAACTGGCAACTTTGAGAGTGTGAGTAAGTGGAGACAAAGTATAGCATTGTCCTTTTCTGAGATTTGCCCTTAAGGAAGGAAAAAGAGTGACAGCTAAGGTCAGGAAATGGAAGACAACCTCAAACGAATTGGGAGACTGTCTTATCCTATGCCAGTTTTCTGTTTCTTAGACTGGTGATTGTTGCAAACAAAATGATAAATACAACCAAAGATTGAATTCTCCATAAGGGTATTATCCTGATTAATTTATGAGGAAACGAACAGATGTCTTCAACTTACTTTTTTTTTTGGTACTGGAGATTGAACTCAGGAGCACTCGACCACTGAGCCACATCCCCAGCCCTATTTTGTGTTTTGTGTAGAAACAGAGTCTCACTGAGTGGCTTAGGGCCTCGCCATTACTGAGCCTGGCTTTGAACTCTGCGATTCTCCTGCCTCAACCTCCCTAAGTGCTGGGATTACAGGCTTGCACCACCGTGCCCGACTTCAACTTACTTTGAAATGCACCAAAAATAAAATGGAAAGAGGGTAGATAGAGATAGGTATGCAATAAAGGAAGGATGCTAAAATGTTAGTGGCAAAATCTAGGAAGTGAGCATACATGCACTGGGTCAAATTTGTGTCCACAAAGAATTTGTAAGTGCAACCTTATTTAGAAATAGCGTCTTTGGAGCCGGGCGCGGTGGTGCAAGCCTGTAATCCCAGCACTTAGGGAGGCTGAGACAGGAGGATCGTGAGTTCAAAGCCAGACTCAGCAATGGTGAGGCACTAAGCAACTCAGTGAGACCCTGTCTCTACATAAAACACAAAATAGGGCTGGGGATGTGGCTCAGTGGTCGAGTACCCCTGAGTTCAATCTCCAGTACCAAAAAAAAAAAAAAAAAAGAAATAGCGTCTTTGCCGATGTAGTCAAGTTACAATAAACTCATATTGGAGTAGGATGGGCCATAATGCAATGGAAGGTGTCCTTATAAGAAGAGAGTAAGGGGCTGGGGTTATGGCGCAGTGGTAGCGTACTCGCCTAGCACGCGTGAGGCACTGGGTTCGATCCTCAGCACCACATAAAAATAAAATAAAGATATTCTGTCCACCTACAACTAAAAAATAAATATTAAAAAAAAAGAAGAGAGTAATTTGGACACAGACACACAGGGAAAAGGCCAGATAACAATGGAGGCAGACTGGAGTGATGCCACTACATGCCATGGTGTTTGATGCCAGACACCAATGATTGTGGGCATCAACTGAAGCTAAGAAAAAGGCCCGAAACAGGTTCTTCCCTAGAACATGTTCTAGGGAAGCTCAGTTCTATGAACACCTTGATTTTGGACTTCTAGTCTCCAGAACCCAGAGAGAAGAAATTTATGCTGTTTTAAGCCTCCCAGTTTGTAGTAAGCTGCTACAGCAACCCTAGAAAATTAACACACTGTGTTTGACATATTTTATACTAAAAATATAGGGAGAAGGTTTTATAATGCCCTTTGTCAGCCAGCATAATAGGAAGTAGTGTCTGTTGTATACAATGGTAAGAACAGTTGGTACAGCCTTTTCAACTTTTTTGTTTTGGTACCAGGGATTGAACCCAGGGATGCTTGAGCACTGAGCCACATCCCCAGCCCTTTTTATTTTATTTTATATTTTTTATTTTTTTTAGTTGTAGATGGACACAGATATCTTTATTTTATTTATTTATTTTTATGTGGTGCTAAGGATCGAACCCAGTGCCTCCCACATGCAAGGCAAGCACTCTACCACTGAGCCACAACCCCAGCCCCTATTTTATTTTATTTTTTATTTTTTTTTTTAAATATTTATTTTTTAGTTATAGGTAGACAGAATATCTTTATTGTATTTTTATGTGGTGCTGAGGATCGAACCCAGTGCCTCCCGCGTGCTAGGCGAGCACGCTACCACTGCGCCACAACCCCAGCCCCTATTTTATTTTATTTTTAAATATTTATTTACTTTTTTAGTTATAGGTGGACAGAATATATTTTTTTTATTTTTATGTGGTGCTGAGGATCGAACCCAGTGCCTCACGCATGCTAGGCGAGCACGCTACCACTGCGCCACAATCCCAGCCCCTTATTTTATTTTTTAAAAGCATTCTTTTGTTTTATTTATTTATTTTTTTATGTGCTGCTAAGGATTGAACTCAGTGCCTCACACGTGCTGAGCAAGCACTCTACCAGTGAGCCACAACCACAGCCCTTATGTTCTATTTTGAGACAAGGTCTCACTAAGTTGCTTATGGCCTCGCTAAGTTGCTGAGGCTGGTCTTGAACTTGTGATACTCCTGCTTCAGCCTTCTGAGTCACTGAGATTACAGGCATACAAGCCTTTTCGATTTGATAGTATCAAGCAAACTGTAAAACATGTCTGACTTTTCACCAAGCAAATTCACTCTTAGGAATCCATTCAACAGAAATACTCAGGGCTGTGGCTATACCTCAGTTGGTAGAATGCTTACCTCGCATGGACAAGGCAATGGGTTCAATCCCCAGCATCACAAAAAAAGAGAGAAATATTCAGCTGAGCAGAAGATACATGTACAAAGATATCCATTTGGTTTTTTTTTTTTAATATTTTTTAGCTGTAGATGGACACAATGTCTTTATTTTATTGCTTTGTATGTGGTGCTGAGGATCGAACCCAGGGCCTCACGCATGCAAGGCAAGTGCTCTACCACTGAGCTACAGTCCCAGCCCCACAAAGATATCCATTTGTAGTTGCAATCATTTAAGAACTTGTGACTGGGGGCTGGGATTGTGGCTCAGTGGTAGAGCGCTTGCCTCGCATGCGTGAGGCCCTGGGTTCGATCCTCAGCACCACATACGGAGTGATAAAATAAAGACATTGTGTCCATCTACAAAAAAATTTAAAAAAAAAAAAGAACTTGTGACTGGACACAGACACTGTACCCTGTCACTGCTGTTACTATATCTCTTCCTCAAACAGCACGATGTTTCTAACTTGAATCAGAAGGCTGCTAAAGAAAACCAACATCAGGGATGTGCCTCTCACTAGCAGAATTCAATCTCCATCCTGAGCCCTGGGTATGAGAGAACCCAGAGGTTTATCATGAAGTGCAGGAAGACATACCAGAAGGGGTAGGAGTAGGTGCTAGGAGCCACAACCCCTTATACATAATAACACTGTCCCAGCCCTATTGTCTGAACACAGCCTCATGTAGCTAACAGCCTACGTATCACTTCCACTTGTCAGAGAAACTGGTTATAAGATTAGTCATGAAGGTGGGCATGGTGGCACACACCTGTAATCTCAGCACTTAGGGAGGCTGAGACAGGAGAATCACCAGTTCAAAGCCAGCCTCAGCAAAGGCGAGGCACTAAGCAACTCAGTGAGACCCTGTCTCTACATAAAACACAAAATAGGGCTGAGGGTGTGGCTCAGTGGTCGAGTGCCCCTGAGTTCAATCTCCAGTACCAAAAAAAAAAAAAAAAGAGTAGAAAAGTTTATTTGGGTCTCCCAGTTTCAGAGGTCTGAGTCTGTGGTTGGCTGGCTCCATTCCTCTGAACCAGATGATGTTCTGAGGCAGAACATAATGGCAGAAGGTCATGGCAGAGGAAAGCTTGTGGTAGCCAGGAAGCATAGTGCACCTATACAAGCAGCTAGGAACAAAACATAATCCCCAAGAGCACAGCTCCAGTGACCTACTTCTTCCATCCATGCCCACCTGCCTAGAGTTTCCACCCACTGCAGTAGTCTTTTTAAATTATTAATGCACGGGGCTGGGCTTATGGCGCAGTGGTAGCGTGCTCACCTAGCACGCGGGAGGCACTGGGTTCGATCCTCAGCACCACATAAAAATAAAATAAAGCTATTAAAAAAAAATAAAAAAATAAAAAAAATAAATTATTAATGCACCAAATAGATCAATCTACCTATTAGGTTACAGCTCTCATAATCTAATCACTTCATCTCTGAACATTCCTGCATTGCTTAACCCATGAGATTTTCCGGGAACTTCTCATATTCAAATCATAATACAGCATGGCTTCTTAAATTCTATATATTTTTTTGGTACTGGAGATTGAACTCAGGGGCACTCAACCACTGACCCACATACCCAGCCCTATTTTGTATTTTATTTGGAGACAGTGTCAATTCAATTAAGACACTGAATTGCTTAGTGCCTTGCTTTTGCTGAGGGTGGCTTTGAACTCACAATCCTCTTGCCTCAGACTCCTGAACCGCTGGGATTACAGATATGCACCACTACACATGGCCTCTTAAATTATCTTTTTTTTTTTAATATTTTTTTAGTTGTAGATGGACACAATGTCTTTATTTTATTGCTTTGTATGTGGTGCTGAGGATCGAACCCAGGGCCTCACGCATGCAAGGCAAGCGCTCTACCGCTGAGCTACAATCCCAGCCCCTTAAATTATCTTAATGTAAACCGGGCGCAGTGGCTCAAGCCTGTAATCCCAGCACTTAGGGAAGCTGAGACAGGAGAATCGCGAGTTCAAAGCCAGCTTCAGCAATGGCGAGGTGCTAAGTAACTCAGTGAGACCCTGTCTCTACATAAAACACAAAATAGGGCTGGGGATGTGGCTCAGTGGTTGAGTGCCCCTGAGTTCAATCTCCAGTACCAAAAAAAAAAAAAACAACTTCGTGGACATTCTCACTTTTGCTCTCACCTGTTTTCAACCAGGCCTAAATTCTTAAAAGGTTCAATATATCTTAAAGCACTGTAATTCCAGTTAAATAGTGCCTATGTACTTTGTTACTTTACATAATGTATTTTTAGAGTGATTAGAAGAATCCTAGCGCTGGGTGTGGTGGCACACACCTATAATCCCAGTGACTCTAAGACTGAACAAAGCAAGAGAATCCCAAGTTCAAGGCCAGCCTGGGCAACTTATATAAAGGGTTGGGGTGTAACTCAGTATTAGAGCAACTCTTAGCTCAATACCCAGTAGTGGAAAAAAAAAAAGCCTAGAGCCTATCCAGGTGGCACATGCCTGGAATCCCAACTGCCCAAGAGGCTGAGGCAGGAGGATCACAAATTCAAGGCCAGACTCAGTAATTTAATTAGGCCTTGTCTCAAAAAATAAGAAGGGCTGGGCACAGTGGCACACACCTGTAATGCCAGCAGTTAGGGAGGCTGAGACAGGAGAATCGCGAGTTCAAAGGCAGCCTCAGCAATGGTGAGGCACTAAGCAACTCAGTGAGACCCTGTCTCTACATAAAACACAAAATAGGGCTGGGGATGTGACTCAGTGGTCAAGTACCCCTGAGTTCAATCTCCAAAAAAATAAAATAAAATAAAAATAAAAAAGGGCTGAGGATATGCCTCTGTGGTAAAGCACCTCTGGGTTCATTCCTGACTACCAAAAAAAAAAAAGAAAAGAAAAGAAAAGAAAAAGATAAAGCCTAGAGATACAGAAAATGTTAGAAACCAATTTTGTGGTTTTGGTAGGGACAGACAAGACAAGGCACAGAAGACAGCAGGAAACAGTTTTATTTGGCTGCAGCCAGGTTCATAGGGCAGAGTTTTCTCTGTAATCAATTAATCCCCCTGAACCCTGAGTTCAGGCAGTTTCTGAACTTTATACCCAGCATGTAAAGGAGGGGCTCAGAAGTTCACAGTCTGCAGGAGTTCACACAAAAGCAGCTTTTTCTTTCACTGTTCTGGGCAAGTTAACCCTTCAAGGACAGCACCTGAGAAGGGGAGAGCTGCTTCTCCTCTCTCTTTCCTCCCCTGCCAGCTGTTACCATGGAGACCAACGAGTAACATCTTCTCTCTTTTTTTTTTTTTGGTATTGAGGATTGAACTCAGGGGCACTCGACCACTGAGCCACATCCCCAGCCCTATTTTGTGTTTTATGTAGAGACAGGGTCTCACTGAGTTGCTTAGCACCTCACCATTGCTGAGGCTGGCTTTGAACTCACGATTCTCCTGTCTGACCCTTCCTAAGTAGTGCTGGGATAACAGGCTTGTGCCACTGCGCCCGGCTACATCTTCTCTTATCTCTGAAATGTAAACATCTCTGTGAAGCTCAGGCTCAAGGCCAGAGGCCTTGTTAAAGGATCTATCTTTCCTACCACGCTTTTATTTGCAAACACAAAATATTATAAATATTGTTACTATAGCAGATAGTCCATAAATTTTTGTGAAAAACTAGTAAAGGGACGTTCAGCACCTGGAATGCTTGCTGATCTCTTCTAGGCCAATGGCCAAACAAGGTAGAACAACAGGAAATAGGAAGTTTAACTACATAGAACTCATTTGTAGAGACTCTTTTTTTTTTAATATTTTTCTAGTTGTAGATGGACACAATATTTTTACTTTATTTATTTATTTTTATGTGGTGCTGAGGATCGAACCCAGTGCCTCACGCTTGCGAGGCAAGCGCTCTACCACTGCGCCACAGTCCCAGCCCTTGTAGAGACTCTTTTTTTTTTTTTTTTTTTTAAAATATTTTTTAGTTGTGGATGGACACAATGTCTTTATTTTATTGCTTTGTACGTGGTGCTGAGGATCGAACCCAGGGCCTCACGCATGCGAGGCAAGCGCTCTACCGCTGAGCCACAATCCCAGCCCCTGTAGAGACTCTTGATGATAGTCCTACGATCAATTATGGTGCAGATTTCTGAAGAAGCTTAATTAAGATTTACTGTGGAGGAAGGGGTGCCATTACTTGAGTACAGTGCAAGAGGTATCTATTAAATAGATAACATTAATACGAAGATTCTGAAAATATGCAGACCATGATGACCCAATCTGTGCTCCACAATAAAAGGAATAGAGCTTACTAGGCTGGCAGCAACACTGTATACTTCTTATGTTCATCAGTGTGTATCCTGCTCTATTGCTCACTTTCCTAAATAAATCTCCTTACGGGGGCTGGGATTGTAGCTCAGTGGTAGAGCGCTTGCCTCGCATGCGTGAGGCCCTGGGTTCGATCCTCAGCACCACATACAAAGCAATAAAATAAAGACATTGTGTCCATCAACAACTAAAAATAAATATTTAAAAAAAAAAATCTCCTTACTTTCCTGAATAATCTGTATTTGTGACTATCTTGGAAAATCCTGAAATTCCTTTCTGTGCTGTAAGTCAAGAACATGCTAGGGCTGAGTTGAGGTCCCCTTCTCCCTTCTGGGGACCTCCCTGGACCCATCTAATGACATTTCAACCTTATGTAATGCACCTCTAAACAGTCTACTATTCAGTTTACTTGTATTTGAGCTTTCCTTCTTTCTGTCTTTAATTTTTGAGACAGTCTCACTGAGTTGCTGAGGCTGGTCTTGAACTTGCGATCCTCTTGCATTAGCCTCCCAAGTTGCTGGGATTATGGGTGTACACCACCATACCCAGCCCTTATTCTTTTTAAAAGAGTTCTTCTTGGGCTTTTTCTTATTGATTGATTGATTGATTGATTGGTGCTGGGGATTGAATGCAGAGGTCCTCGACCACTGAGCCACATCCCCAGCACTATTTTGTGTTTTATGTAGAGACAGGGTCTCACTGAGTTGCTTAGCGCCTCGCCATTGTTGAGGCTGACTTTGAACTCGCGATTCTCCTGTCTCAGCCTCCCTAAGTGCTGGGATTACAAGCGTGAGCCACCGCACCCGGCAATATATGTTTAAGAAAGTTTTCAAGCTGGGAGCGGTGGTGCAAGCCTATAATCCCAGCACTTAGGGAGGCTGAGACAAGAGAATCTCGAGTTCAAAGTCAGCCTCAGCAACGGCGAGGTGCTAAGCAACTCAGTGAGACCCTGTCTTTACATAAAACACAAAATGGGGCTGGGGATGTGGCTCAGTGGTCGAGTGCCCCTGAGTTCAATCCCTGGTACCAAAAAAGAAAGTTCTTGGTCTGCAGTTATAGCTCAGTGATAGAGTGCTTGCCTAGCATGTGTGAGGCACTGGTTTCAAACCTCAGAACCACATAAAAATAAATAAATGTTCAACATCTCTAGCAATCAGAGAAATGCAAATCAAAACTACTCTAAGATTTCATCTTATGCTAGTCAGAATGGCAATTATCAAGAATACAAACAACAGGGGCTGGGGTTATGGCGCAGTGGTAGCGTGCTCGCCTAGCACGCGGGAGGCACTGGGTTCGATCCTCAGCACCACATAAAAATAAAATAAAGATATCCTGTCCACCTACAACTAAAAAATAAATATTTAAAAAAAAAAAAAAAAAAAAAAAAAAAAAAGAATACAAACAACAATAAGTGTTGGCAAGGTTGTGGGGGAAAAGGCACGCTCATACATTGCTGGTGGAACTGCAAATTGGTACAACCAATCTGGAAAGCATTATGGAGATTCCTTAGAAAACTTGGAATGGAACCACCATTTGACCCAGCTATCCCACTCCTGGGTCTATACCCAGAAGACTTAAAAACAGCACACTACAAAGACGCAACCACTTCAATGTTTATAGCAGCTCAATTCACAATAGCTAAACGTGGAACCAACCTAGATGCCCTTTGATAGTTTAATGGATAAAGAAACTGTGGTATATATACACAATGGAATATCACTCAGCAATAAAAGATAATAAAATTATGGCATTTGCAGGTAAATGGATGGAGTTGGAGAATATCATGCTAAGTGAAGTAAGCTAATCTCAGAAAACCAAATGCCAAATGTACTCGTTGATAAGTGGATGCTGATCCATAATGGGGGGAAGGACATGGGAACAATGGAGGATCTCTGTTCACAGGGGTGTAAGGGGGGAGGGGGTATGGGGACAGTAAAGGTGGTGGAATATGATGGTCATCATAGCCCAAGCTTTATGTATGACTGCATGTGTGTTGTGATTTTATATCACTTACAACCAGAGAAATGAAATGTTATCCTCCATCTGTGTATAATGAATCAAATTGCACTCTGTTATCATGTAAACCTAAATAGAACAAATAAATAAATTAAATATGAAAAAAATTAAACAACTTTGTATAGACAAAAAATAAAGGTATTGTGTGCATCTAAAATTTTAAAAAAATGTTCTTGAGCTGGGCACTGTGGCTCATGCCCATAATTCGAGACCCTGTAAAATAAAAGAAAGGAAATGGGCAAAAGGTATGAAAGAAGGTACACAGATGGGAAATAATCATATGAAAAGATGCTCTGTGGGAGAACACTTGCCCAACACATGTGAGGTCCTGAGTGAAAAAAAAATGGAATGGAAACAAAAGACACCCAACATCCTATGTCATCAAGAAATTGAAGATTAAAATATCAGTAAAAATCAAAGAAATAACAATTATTTAAAAATCAAAGAGATACCACTACACACCTACCTATCTGACAAATCCTGGTGAGGATGATGAAAAACAAGAACTCCCATTCACTGCTGGTGGGAATGCAAAATGTTAGTCACTTTGGAAAACAGTATGGTGCTTTCTAACAAAACTAAACACATTCTTGCCATATAATCCACACTCCTTTGTATTTACCCAAATGAGTTAAAAATTTGCATCCACACAAAAACATGCACACAGATGTTTATAGCAGCTTTATTCATAATTGCACAAACTTGGTTAGATTAACTATTACATTCATTCATCTGGATATTAATTCAGTGATTAAAAAAAGGAGTTATAAGCCAGGCGCAGTGGCTCAGGCCTGTAATCCCAGCACTTTGGGAGGCTGAGACAGGAGAATCGCGAGTTCAAAGCCAGCCTCAGCAATGGTGAGGTGCTAAGCAACTCAGTGAGGCCCTGTCTCTACATAAAACACAAAATAGGGCTGGGGATGTGGCTCAGTGGTCGAGTGCCCCTGAGTTCAATCTCCAGTACCAGAAAAAAAAACAAAACAAAATTAAAAATTAAAAAGGGCAGGAGATGGAGCTCAGTGGTAAAGCACCCCTGGGTTCAATCCCCAGTATTAAAAAAACCCACAGAATTTACTAGAATAAGAATGATACCTGATGTGAACTATGCATACAGAGCTGCAGATCTGGTTGTCTGAATGTTTTGTTGCTGGCTTATTTTTGTGGTTCTATCTTTTTCTTTCCATTGTTATTATAGTATCAATATTGTGTCTAACCCTGTCAATGTTACAAGTAGCAAAGGGTTTCAACCTGTCCTTGTTTCTTCTGACCAAAATAGTGAATTTCTTTATATGTTTGGTAACGTTTCCGTTTGGTTGATTTTAGTATATGGCCAAACTGAAAGGACCTAAAAGGGAGCATGCTTTTCTCTAGAGAGAATTTGCTTTCCCTTTGAAAAGCCCAGGAATACTGCCACGTTGGATCTGCCTGCTCCTACCCAGGTCCCACCTCATTCTGGGCATCCTCCTTCCTACCTCACAGCCAGCAGCTCCCTGGGCTTTAAGTCCTTCTCTCCCTTTGCACTGGCCTGGGCAGAACTAAATTGATTCTTCACATTCACAGCTCTCCTAAGTGTTGCCCCAATTTACCTGGCTAGCTTTGGGTTTGAGGGGTTGTTCATTGTTTGGTGCTGGGGATGGAACCTATGGCCTCACGAAAGCTAAGCACATGCTGTACCACTGAGCTGTTCTCCCAGCCCTAGCTTGGGTGTGTGTGTGTGTGTGTGTGTAGATATACTGGGGATTAAACCCAGGATCACACAACCACTGAGCTACATCCTCAGTTCTTTTTTTGCTCTTTGAGACAGGATCTGATTAAGTTGTTGAGGCTGGCTTCAAATTTGAGATCCTTCTGCCTCAACCTCCTGAGTCACTAGGATTGTAAGTGTGCACCACCACACCTAACTAGCTTTGAGAGTTTTTCGTTGTTGTTTTTTCTTTTTGGTACTGGGGGTTGAACTTAGGGGTACTTGACCACTGAACCACATCCCCAGCCCTATTTTGTGTTCTATGTAGAGACAAGGTCTCACTGAGTTGCTTAGTGCCTTGCCATTGCTGAGGCTGGCTTTGAACTCGCGATCCTCCTGTCTCAGCCTCCCAAAGTGCTGGAATTACAGGCGTTCACCATTGCACCTGGCTTAGTTTTCTTTTTTGGTACCAGGGCACTGAGCCATATCCCCCAGATCTTTTTTTTTATTTTGACAGGGCCTTGCTATGTTGCTGAGGCTGGCTTTGAATATGGAATCCTCCTGCCTCAGCCTCCCAAGCTGCTGGGATTACAGGAATGTGCCACTGCACCCAGCTAGCTTTGTGTTTTGAAACAAATTCATTACCTTTGCAATGCATTTGCAAAATTAATCTCTACTTTTGCAAGGTTGTTATGGGGCTTACAGACAATAACTGAAGCCTTAAGTGACTGGTGCACACTGAGAACTCAATGTACATCTGCTTAAGTGATCTCCATATGCCTAGGAATCTAAGGTTCCTGCCTTCTTGTCCAGCAGGTCACCTCCCTTCCCATACGTAGAGAGAGGCCAGAGGCACAATGGCACAACACAGATGCTTTATTATTTAAAAATAATGAAAACTCAGACCCCAGGACATAAGGAGTACCAAAGCAGAAAGGATAGAGAAGGAGGTGGGCCCTACTTCTCTATCAAAAGGGGCGGGGCGAGTAGCCATGTCTCAAGCCCTTGTTGCAGGCTGTTCTGCTAGGCTTGACTTCTGGCCAAGGACTGTTCTTCCTGTGTGCAGGCCATCTCAGGCCAGGCCCTGGCCCAGTCCAGGCCTGCAGTAGGGGAAGCTCAGTAGAAGGAAGACATGGCCAACAGTCATCCCTGAGGAGGTAGTGAATAGCTCCTAGATTGGCAAGGGTGGGTGGGAGTCAGGCTGAGGGGTCTTATGGACATCCCACCACAGCTCCAAGCAGGCCACTTGCTCCCCCACCCAACTAGCTGCTCACCTGCCTGCTTTGCTCTCTCCCAATGCCAGTCCGTGGGATAGAACATCAGAAGACAAGAAAGAAATCCCTGCCTAAGTTTCCTCCTCTCTTATTGGCCAAGTGGGAGGAATTGCTGAGGCTTCTTTTTTTTGTACTAGGGATTGAATCCAGGGGTGCTTTACCACTGAGCTACATCCCCAGGTCCTTTTATTTTTTTGGTACTGGGGATTGAACTCAGGGGTACTCGACCACTGAGCCACATCCCTAGCCCTATTTTGTGTTTTATGTAGAGACAGGGTCTCACTGAGCTGCTTAGTGCCTCGCCGTTGCTGAGGCTGGCTTTGACCTCACGATCGTCCTGTCTCAGCCTCCCAAAGTGCAGGGATTACAGACGTGTGCCACCACGCCCGACTCCTTTTATTTTTTATTTTGAGACAGGGTCTCACTCAGTTGCTGAGGCTGGCCTGGAATTTGTGATCCTCCTGCCTCAGCTTCCCGAGTTGCTGGGATTATGGGCTGTGCCACCATGCCTGGTATTCAGGCCCTTTCTTTAACTGATGAACCATGGAGGAGCTAGATGCTCAGGAAGTCAAAGAGGGCACTCAGTAGGGATTATGAGACGGTCTGTCTAAAAAGTGTATCTGAGCTAAAAGCATCAGTCCATCCCCCAGCCCCAGTTTTGTGAGAAGCAGGAATCTGAAGGCAGCACTGAGAACCAGCCAGGCTGGGACTAGGGTTCCAATACTGTCTCCTCCCCAAGCCTCAGGGGGCCCAGCTTCTCCCTGGGGCCAGGCAGGGTGGTGTCTATCTCCCAGGTTGGAAGTGGTTGTGGAGCTGCTCTGCTTGGGTCTTCAGGCGCTGGAATTCTTCCTGAATGAAGTCCGTCAGGGCTTTGCGCATCTCCACCTGAAGGCAAGGACAGGGCTGACCTGTACCCTTGGAAGACCTTGGCCAAGGTGCCCTGGTAGGCTGAGGGGGCTGGGAGGGCCAAGGACAGCTATGGGGAGCCTGGGAGGAAACTCACAGCTGACTTGTTCTCCGCCCGGAGCCGTTCTAGCATGGGCAGTGCACTGAAGGGCTTTCCAATCAGCACGGTGATTTTCTGTGGGGAGGTGGCCACCGAGGGTGACAAGGAGCAGGGAAATGCCCACAGTCCCAGCCCAAGCAACCTGGAAAGCCAGAGTCAAGCCCTGCCCCTGATATGCTCCGTGTTCCCTCAGGCCACTCTTCCTCTTTCAATGAGCAATTGTGCTCAGCAGCATCCAACAGTCAGCCCAGTCCCAGGACATGTTCTATAGATGACCTCTAGTCCCAATCCCAGGGTCCATCCCTGCCCCAGCCGATTTCCTGTTTTCATCCTAAAGGCTTTGGTGCTAGTAAGTCACTATGTTCCACTCAGTCCCCCTGCTGGACCCTCAAGTTCAGCTCCTCCTGTATCTGTCCTCTAATGTAGAGTGGGAGACACAGGGCAGATGGAAGGCAGAGAGACACACAGATGTGGGTCAGGAGTGCCTACCCACCTGGCCAAAGCGAGGGAAGTAGGGTGGGCTGTTAGGAAGGACGTCATTCATTCCTGTAGCACAGTGGATGGAAGGCTAGATGTCAGAAGAAGCAGAGCAGCCTAGGACCAAAGAGAGACTGGTGCTCTCCACGCCAGGCATCTTCTGCCTCCCCCAAACACCATATATGGAAAACCTTCTCCTTCCCCTTAGCCCTAGGCTCACCAACATGCCACAGTGGCAGGATGATGGGGTTCAGATGACACTCAGCAATCAGGCGCCCAATTCCTACCCGGGGAAAAAGCAGAAGTGTCGGCACAAGCTGGGCTAAACTTCCTTGGCAGACTCTGGCCAGTGCCACCCCGTTGTCCCCCAGATAAAATCAACTCATGGGCTAGCCCTTGTCTCACTGCCTGTCCCCTTCCAGCTGCTCCTAATACACTCGGCTAGAGTGGGAGGAGTCAAGGGCCCACAGGGCCATCCTGGGGTAGAGAGGTCACTGTAGCCAGGGGCCATCAGTCCTTACCCCACTTGAAGCGCAGGAACTCAGAACTCATGTTCACTTTCCCTGGTGAGAGAGCACAGAAGCAAGGCTTGGGAGCTGGTCCCATGCATGCTTGGGGGCCCTGACCCAGCCAGCCCTGCTGACCTTCTGGGAAGATGTGTACCCAGTCCCCATGGTTGAGCTTCTCCAAAATGAAGTCCATCCCCTTCTGGTAGACACCGTCTCCTGCAGAGAAAGGCTTGTCCCCATCAGTCCCCTTTGTCAGGGGGCAGGAATCTTGCCTTCAATGCTCTTCAAATGTCCTCAGGCACTGGAGACTCCCTCTTGCAGTTCCCACTCACTGGGATAGAGGCAGCAGCTCAGGGACTTAGCTCCTGCTGCATCATCCAGAGACACCCTCCAATGGCTGTTTCCAGGGCATGACTGCCCTGGTCACACTGATCCACAACTTTCTTCATAGAACAATATCCTCTCAAACTCTATGTGCCTATTATGTACAAAGTAGCATCTTCTAGAACCATCTCCTACTGAAATTCTGACCTTGGCAATTGCTCTACCTGCCTATGACAATCAGCAGCTCCCCTGCTGAGCCACTTTAGGCATACACAACCTCACCAAATCATCTCTGATTGCAAGTCAGCATCCATCCCACCACAGCCAGGCCTCTGGCTACCAGTCAACAGCTCCTAGAGCCTCTCGATCTCTTTGGCTCTACCACCCTGACCCAAGGGGGCTGCTGGAACAAACCAGATCCATTCCTGATACCCAGCCTCATGTGAACCCCAGATTTTAAGCAACAACTACTTTGAGGGATCTAGGCCAATTCCCACAACCGCTCCTCACAGACCACCTGAGGCTCCAGCCTCTGCCATCCCTCCCTCCTGTGGCCTCTTCCTTTCAGGGCTCTATACTCTCTCTTAAAGAGGCATCTTGAGTAAGGGGAACATTCCATCAAACACACTATATCATCAAGAACTTGGGAAAAGGGGCTGGGATTGTGGCTCAGTGGTAGAGCACTTGCCTTGCATGCGTGAGGCCCTGGGTTCGGTCCTCAGCACCACATAAAAATAAATAAATAAAATAAAGATATTGTGTCCATCTACAACTAAAATATATATTTAAAAAAAAAAGAACTTGGGAAAAGCTGGGCACGGTGGTGCACGCCTGTAATTGCACCACTTTGGGAGGCTAAGACAGGAGAATCGCAAATTCAAAGCCAGCCTCAGCACTGGCGAGACGCTAAGCAACTCAGTGAGACCCTGTCTCTACATAAAACACAAAATAGGGCTGGGGATGTGGCTCAGTGGTTGAGTGCCCTTGAGTTCGATCCCAGTACCAAGAAAAAAAAAAATAACTTGGGAAAAACTCAAACTTGCTAGATTAAAAACAGTGGAGTCAAGCTGTTACCAATGCTAGCAACTCTGCATCTTGGAGATATCTCAAGACCTAACTTGGATCCAAGATAAGACAATACAAACCTGGACCCAGGTGGCCCAGCAGGCAGCCACAGGTCAGAAGTGAAGCCTAGGGGCTGGGATTGTAGCTCAGCGGTAGAGCGCTTGCCTCGCATGCGTGAGGCCCTGGGTTCGATCCTCAGCACCACATGCAAAGCAATAAAATAAAGACATTGTGTCCATCCACAACTAAAAAAAAAAATGTTTAAAAAAAAAGAAAGAAGTGAAGCCTACAGCTGTGCTGGCTCACAACCTGGAGTTTCCTGGACACAGTAAGAAATCTCATCAACTTTTTGATGATGGAAAAATAAGCATTGGGTAGATAGAACCAGGAAAGAGGAAGACAGGGAGGTTCAAGGAATGGGGTAAATATCTTCATCTTATGAACTTGGGAATAAGAAGCCCTATCACAAAAAGAGAAACAGACAGACACTGCAACTGTCTCTGGCTAATGCACTAAGAAATGGATTTTTAACCTATTCTTTGCAAGATTCTTTGGAAAGTGCTATTTAGGGATCCAGGAGTTTCAATCTAATCTAAATAGGGATCTGACCCACCAGCTCACTTAGAGGTTAGGGCTGGGGGAAAATTACCCATTGGATTTTTCTCAGGACACAGAAAAAACAGTGGTTTCCTTACTTGGGATCTCAGTAGACAGTAGAGGAGTGGTCATCACAGGTGCTGGCTCCTTGTCTACCCAAACCCACTGGTGCAACCTACCCACTGAGCTTGGAAATGGGATGTAAAAACAGTAATAATATGCCTCTGGAGCAACATTTCACAGTGTTTAGGGTTTTTTTTTTAAATATTTTTTTTAGCCAGGCGTGGTGTCTCATGCTTGTCATCCCAGCACTTAGGGAGGCTGAGAAAGGAGAATCGCGAGTTCAAAGCCAGCCTCAGCAACGGCAAGGCACTAAGCAACTCAGTGAGACCCTGTCTCTACATAAAACACAAAATAGGGCTGGGGATGTGGCTCAGTGGTCGAGTGCCCGAGTTCAATCCCTGGTGCCAATAAAAAAAAATAGGGCTGGGGATGTGGCCCAGTGGTCGAGTGCCCCTGAGTTC
Source organism: Xerus rutilus (assembly GCA_028644305.1). Lineage (NCBI taxonomy): Eukaryota > Metazoa > Chordata > Mammalia > Rodentia > Sciuridae > Xerus > Xerus rutilus. The sequence continues at coordinate 1,045,729 of CM053417.1, forward strand.
AATCCCTGGTGCCAAAAAAAAAAAGAGAGAGAGAGAGATAGAGATGGAAATAGCCTCCAAAAGCAGCACAAAGTGAAAGCATTGCATGTGGTGCCTCTGCGGACAGGGACTGGGTATCTGGAGCCAGGTACTGCAGCTTTCCACTACAAGCCCTTCCTTATTACTTGGGATCACTTGATTGGGTTTGCCATGTTTTACTTTGACCAATGGGTAGTAATAAACTCCTGACCTCTTATATGCTTTGATTATTTCCTCCTCCCTCTTCTTCCTCACAATCAATACTCTGGGAATAGTGGGCACCACTACTATCTCTTCTACTCATACTACAGTGCCACTAGTCCTTGCAGGCCACAGCAAGCCAGCTCCTGCGGCTATAACTCCATGGAAATGGCTTATCAGGGGTCACCAGTGATTTCCATGGTGCCCCAGACAATTGCTAACGCCAAACACCTAGTGTCATCTTTGAGTTCTTTTCCTTGCTTCATTCCACATCTGATCTATCAACAAGTCCTGTCACCTCTGCCTCCTGAGCATGATCCACAGCTCTGGCTGTTCATGGTGACTTTCAGAGATTCAGTCACAATTGTTCTGCTGCCAGAACTACTGTCACAGCCCCAACCCAGTTTCCCTGCTTCCATCTGGCTTTGCTCCTATCCAGCAGCCATGCTATAGCCAGCATGCTCTCTCTGAACCACAGACATAAGCATGTTGCCACCCTGTTGAGAGAACAGAGTCCAAAATTCTTTTTTTTTTTTTTTTTTTTTTTTTGGTACCCGGGATTGAACTCAGGGGCACTCGACCCCTGAGCCACATCCCCAGCCCTATTTTTGTGTTTTATGTAGAGACAGGGTCTCACTGAGTTGCTTAGCACCTCGCCATTGCTGAGGCTGGCTTTGAACTCGCGATTCTCCTGTCTCAGCCTCCCTAAGTGCTGGGATTACAGGCTTGAGCCACCGCGCCCGGCTCCAAAATTCTTTTACTGATTTATTTTTGATACTGGGGATTGAACCCAGGGCCTCACACACGATATGCAAGCACTCTACTACTGAACTGCATCTCCGGTCCTTTTTATTTTTTAAATTTTGACACATGTTCATGCTAAGTTGCCCATGCTGGCCTCAAACCTGCCATATTCCTACCTCAACCTCCTGAGTAGCTGGGATTTTTAGATGTGTGTCACTGTGCCTAGCAGAGTTCAAAATTAGCAGGATTAGCCGGGCGCGGTGGCTCACGCTTGTAATCCCAGCACTTAGGGAGGCTGAGACAGGAGAATTGCGAGTTCAAAGCCAGCCTCAGCAATGGCGAGGCGCTAAGCAACTCAGTGAGACCCTGTCTCTACATAAAACACAAAAACAGGGCTGGGGATGTGGCTCAGTGGTCGAGTGCCCCTGAGTTCAATCCCCGGTACCAAAAAAAAAAAAAAAAAAAAATTAGCAGGATTATTCTAGAATCTTCACATTGTGTGTACAACCAGCATTTTTAATTTTTCTCTCTTACACCTCCAGTATTTGGCATGTGTTTAAATAGAATACCTTTCCCTTGCTGGGCATGGGGAACTAATCTCAGCAGCTTGGAAGGCTGAGGCAGGAGGATTGTGAGTTCAAAGCCAGCCTCAGCAACTTAGCAAAGCCCTAAACAACTAAGACCCTGTCCCTAAATAAAATACGAAAAAGGGCTGGGGATGTGGCTCAGTGATTAAGTGCCCCTGGGCTCAATCCCCAGCACAAAAATAAATAAATAAATAAACAAGAATACCCTTTCCTTCATTCTCTGCTTGGAAAAATTCTGCTTCCCCAGAGGAAAGAGAAACCTGAATTTAAATCTTGGCTTTGCCACCTCTCACCCTGTGACCTTGAGCTAGCTGTTTAATCCCTCTGAGCCTTGTTTGGAGAATGGGGATCAAAATGACTCTACATCCATTGGTTCCAAAGAGGTACCAAGTGCTCAATCAGTTTCATACTCTGAATACCACAAACTTGTTTCTTCTCCCAGAAATAAAACCTTCTGGGCTTTCAGTATATGCCAGCACCATCATGAATTTTTTGGTTTTTTTGGTACTGAGGATTGAACTCAGGGGCACTCGACCACTGAGCCACATCCCCAGCCCTATTTTGTGTTTTATGTAGAGACAGCGTCTCACTGAGTTGCTTAGTGCCTCACCATTGCTGAGACTGGCTTTGAACTCACGATCCTCCCACCTCAGCCTCCCAAAGTGCTGGGATTACAGGCGTGCACTACCGCACCTGGCTCATCATGAACTATTGATACTACACTGCCATCAGTGAATCTTTTATCAACCTCCCTGTGGATAATGCCTTCTTGAATTCTCATGCCAGAGCTCCAGGTATATACAATCCTTGGGCAGCTGTGAAGAATTGAGGGCTTTCCAAGAAGCCATCCATCTTTCAGCAGCCTTTGCTACCTCTGCTGACACTCAATGGTTTCCCTGATTTTTCAGTTGCCTGTTCCACAGGGATCCTTCCAAGACAGAGGCATTAGCCACCTGCCTCCCTGTCCCAAGGAAGACACGGGTAGCCCCCAGAAGGAGAAGCTCACCTCGGCACACAGGCACACATTTGCCCAAGCTGAAGAAGTGGGAGTGTAGCTCCTTGGTGAAGCAGATATCTGCAGCTGCAGGAGTCCTGAAACAAGGATGGACTGAGTCATCTCTGCCTCCCAAGCTCCTCATAACCTGTCCCACCCCCAGCACAATGCCTGCCATCACTGGCATGCAAAATGGAGGCCCAGGAGAAGGGCCTGCAAGGCTCCACCCCATGCCCTGCCTGGACTGCTGGACGCCACCTCCTGGGCAGAGTAGGAGGAGGGCAAATCTGGGCAGAGACAGGTGGGGCCTGCAGGCCCACTGCGAGGGGCCCATTCTTCCTCACCAACGCATCAACTTCAGGTTCCAGATGTGACGGAGTTTCAGGATCCCTAGAGAAGGAGAGGAAAGATTTTGCACCCCAACTCACCTCGTTCTCAGGGAGTGCCCTTTTCTGTCATTCCTTTGCAGGGAATGATGAACAAGGGCAGCAGTACTAGTATTTCTCTACAGGCCAAAGTGTCATCTTCCAGTGTCTTAGGCTGAACCCTCAAGTTCTCCTTGGCTCCTCCCACTCCCCAACCCTCCATATCTTACTCATCACTGAGTCTGATCTGCTTACTGATACATTTTGACAAAGCCCATCCTTCTGAACATCTTCCTTTCCTGTTACTGTGACCACCATAGTCCAGTTACTGCACACCTTCAAGACCTCCTTGCTGGCCTCCCTGGATCCATCTGTTGCATCTTACATGCTATTCTTACATGGCAGCCAGAGTAAACTCCGAAAGGTTCCAATCTGATCATTACATCTTAGGATAGTGTAACCTGTCCATTCAGCAGTGGAGACCCTGGGCACCCCTCCACCCAAACATCTGGTGAGTGGACACAAGCACCAGTCAATAGACCATGAACTTCCATGTGGAGCAACTGGACTCTCAAATGGGGCTGGCTGAGAGGTACAAAACCCAGCCAGGGGCAAAGCTAGAACCAGGCTGCAGATCTTACAGCCCCCAGCTCAGAGCTTCCTTGACAGGGTACCCCATGGTTTCTACAATATCTTTCCAAGACTCTGAGAACTTTAACAGTTTAGAGGACAGAGGGTTCTGTAAGTGTGACATCAGAGTAAAAAAGCCATCAGACCTTGCCACATGGTCACAGGTGCACCCCTTTTAAATTTAAGGCCCTCAAACCACATTCCCTGAGGGGTTCCTGAAGGAGCCACAAATCAAACTTCCACTGAGGCAGGGCATCTCAGTAAAAAGAGTGCCAGGGCTATGGAAAGAGCCCAGTGAGAAGTGAATTTGTTGTGCTTTTGTTTGACCAGGTCCAGCTTCTTTCCCTGCCTTCCTGTGCCCAGCACACTGGCCTGGGTACCCCAGAGATGAGGGTCATCCATGCAGGACTGGTGATTGGAGACGGTGATGAGGGGGGTGGCAGGGCCTCGGTTCTCGATGAGCTCGTACAGCACCTCCTTGTTGTGGACGGTGAGGTGATTCATGTACTCTGGAGGGAGAGGGGGGTCTCGGTCTTAGCGTCCTCCCCACTGGCCTGAGGCTTACCTCTACCGGGCTAGGCCTGGCAGTGTCCCCAACCCCAAGCCCCAACTCTGGCCAGGCGTGGGAATACATGACAGACCCTGCCTTGGCCTCGGGCCCACTCACTGGTCCAGAAGCAGCTGTAGGTGCCCACCAAGCCCATGACGACGCTGCTGGCTAGTGTCCAGGTAAGCGGCGGCACCACGGGGAATGGCCATTTCACTTGCAGTGGCATTTCCTCCAGCCCCGCCCCTGGGCCAGGCGGCCCGACACTCCTCCTGCCACTGGGCAGAATGTGGGGCCAATGGAGGTCGGTGTTCTCAAACCGCTGGAGAGGGATCTCTGAACAACCCACGTACGGACGTGCGCCACGGCTTGGCGCGACAGGGGACTGAACGAAGGTCACCTCGCCGGTCAGGCCAGAGCCTCACCTGGCCCGGCTATCTAGCCGCTGGGGCCAGAAGCCAGGGTCGCAAGGAGAGAGACGCGCCCGGAGGGCTGGCGGCGGCAGCCAGCTGCGGCAGCCAGCGGCCCCGCGCATCCGCCGGAAAGCGAGCCGCAGAGAGCGCCCGGCTACCGGCCAGCTGTCGTAAAATTCTCCTAGACCGCTTGACGGCAGCGGGGGCGGACCCACGCCAGCCCAGCCCAGCCCTGTAGGGATCCTAATTCCAGACTGCTCTCTCGCTGCATTTCCTTTCCGCTTAATTCAGGTCTCTGTAGATGACGTGACTTACGCAGCAAGACCACCTGAAAGCCAGTCAAGTTCTGGGCTGGCGGAGCCCATTCACTTCATTGTTTTCCCCTTTTATTTTTGGCGGTAATATTCACACAACAGTGGAGCCAGGCGCAGTAGCACACACCTGTCATCCCAGCACTTAGGGAGGCTGAGACAGGAGAATCGCAAGTTCAAAGCCAGCCTCAGCAATGGCGAGGCACTAAGCAACTCAGTGAGACCCTGTCTCTACATAAAACACAAAATAGGGCTGGGGATGTGGCTCAGTGGTCAAGCACTCCTGTGTTCAATCCCTGGTACCAAAGGAAAACAAAATTCACGTAACAATCAGCCATTTAGTAGAATTTTAGATGATCTTATATTACATATAATCTATAACATATGTAATGCATATATATTATGTTGCATATTACATTATGTAATTTTGCACAATTATAAACATAAAAGTTATTTTTTTTTGTACTGGAGATTGAACCCAGGGGTGGTGAACCACTGAACCACCTCCCCAGCCCTTTTTAAAATACTTTATTAGAGACAGGGTCTCTGTTATTCAGGGCCTTGCTAAGTTGCTGGGGCTGGCTTTTTAAAAATTATTTTAGTTGTAGATGGACACAATACTTTTATTTTATTTATTTTTATATGGCGCTGAGGATCGAACCCAGTGCCTCACGCATGTGAGGAAAGCACTCTACCACTGAGCCACAATCCCGTCCCCTGAGGCTGGCTTTGAACTTGGATCCTCCTGCCTCACCCTCCCGATTCGCTGAAATTACAGGCATGTGCCACTGCGCACGGCTAAAACTAGTTTTATATAATTACAGTAGTGTGCAATTGTACCATATATGTTTACATGTATGTACAGAAGGTAATATGTGATAAGATGTACTATACAATATATAGTAAAATATATAATAAAATATCGTGTTTCATATATGTATAATGTTGTATTTTTTACTATTTAGTATATTAAAAACGCTGTACACTACCTCTAGCTTCAAAACGCATTTGTCACACCAAAAGAAAATCCCATCCCTGTTGAAAGAGTGTGTTTTGTTTATTTATTTATTTCTCTGGTCTTTCTTGCCCATAACCATGGTCGGAGCTCCTGGCTTCTGAATGTCCAAAATTGCCAATGCCAGCCCAAGGCTGCCCAAATGCCCACATATATCCCAGAATAGTAACCAACGGAGGAGGCCATGAGCATTTGGGATTTTTGCCTTACTGAGGTTTGAACCCTGGGTGCTCTACCTCAGAGCTACATCCCCAGCCCTTTCCATTTTGAGACATGATCTCCAGCAAATTGCACATGCTGGCCTCGAACATACGATCCTCCTGAATCGCTGGGATTACAGGCGAGCGCCACCGTCCCTGGCCCTTAACTGCTCCTTGAGCCGCTGCTGTCGCTCACTTGCGGAAGCCACACTGTGGTGATTCACAGGCTAGCAAGCTGCACAGCCGGGTTGCCTCTGCTCGCCAAAGCACTCGGCCCAGGGAGGACGGAGTCTGGGCGGGACATAGGGAGGGCAGTTGGCAGTTCCCAGGCCAGTGCCCGCCCTCCGAGCTGGCGGCGGGGCGGAGCTGGAGCAGGCTTGCTCATCTATCCGGAGGAGTAGGGTGTCCCGCCCGGCGCTGCTGGGTGGGTCAGGAAGACAGTTTCCTCTTTTTTTTCCTCTCCCATCCCTACCCAGGCAGGCGCTGTGATCCCGTGGGGTGTCGCGATCCGTTTAAGGCTGAGGCAGGCGTGGAGACAAGCAGGCTTGAGCAGGTATGATAGTCCTGCAGGAGAAGGGAAAGAGGATGAAAGTTGTTCCCTGCCTAGGGAGAGGTTGGGAGGGGAAGGTAACCCCAGGGCTGGAACCAAGGCTGGTATTGGAAACTTAGGCTGGGCTTTGAGCTGAGGCCAGGAACAGTTGCTCTCTCTGGTCCTTCTTGCCCATAGCCATGGTGAGAGCTCCTGGCTCCACAGCCTCCAAACATGCCAGTGGCAGCCCAAGGCTGCCCAAATGGCCACATATATCCCAGAATAGTAACCAAGGAAGGAGGCCATGAGTGACAGAGCAGGTGGTGAGAGAGAAAAAGGCATCAAGGCCAGCCAGGAGGGAGATAACGTAGCAGAGACACCGAGAGGAGCAGAATGGGGAAGAGAGACCAAGCAAGACAGACAAGTAGAATCTGAGAGAGGCAGAAAACGAGCTAGAGGGGAAGGTGAGGGTGTGACTGAGAAAAGTAGGCAGACAGAAGCAGGGGTCATGATGACTGGTAAGGGGAGCAACATGGGCGGGCTAGACTGACAACTGAGCCCAAAAGACAGGGCAAGGTTGAGATGAGCCTGAGACAAAGATAAACCGACAGATGCTCAGAAAGAGAAGGACTTCAGCAGGCAAGATGAACAAGAAAGGTTTGCCAGTGGTGGCATGGTTGTCGGACAAGTCCCCATCATACATTGCAGTAGAGATCATGTGGCCATCTCTCTGAAATTTTTAAATGCATATGCCCTTGAACCCAGCAATTTCTTTTTCTTTTTCTTTTCTTTTTTTTTTTTTTTTTTTGGTACTAGGGATTGAACTCAGGGGCACTTGACCACTGAGCCACATCCCCAGCCCTATTTTGTGTTTTATGTAGAGAGTATCTCACTGAGTTGCTTAGTGCCTCGCCATTGGTGAGGCTGGCTTTGAACTCGCAATTCTCCTGTCTTAGCCTCCCTAAGTGCTGGGATTACAAGTGTGAGCCACCGCGCCCGGCTTGAACCCAGCAATTTCATTGCTGGGATTTTATCTTAAAGATAACATCTCACAGTAAGCACAGTGGTGCATTCCTGTAATCCCAGACCTGCAAGAATGATGGCGAGTTCAAGGATAGCTTGGGCAGCTTAGTGAGAACCTGCCTCAAAACAAAAATAAATAAAAGGGCTACGAGTGTAGTTCAGGGATAGAGGTTCTTTGCTTTCAGTACCCAGTATCATAAATACAACAAAAGGCAACATCTCGCAAGTGGGAAGAAAGAGACGCATGAAAGTGTTCTTAGTTTCTAATGGAAGAGGAAAGCTGGACATTCCTGAGTTGGGGAATAGTGGTATCTATCCTGGTCAGGGAACCTGGAGGGAACATGCTGTGCAGCAGTTTAAAACAATGAATTCACATTCTTGATTTTTTTTTTTTTTTGGTACTGGGGATTGAACTCAGGGGTACTCAACCACTAAGCTACATCAGCCCAATTTTGTGTTTTCACGTAGACACAGGGTCTCATTGAGTTGCTTAGCGCCTCACCCTTGCTGAGGCTGGCTTTGAACTCGCAATTCTCCTGTCTCAGCCTCCCTAAGTGCTGGGATTACATGGGTGCATCACTGTGCCTGGCTAAGGAATGAAATTTTGACACATTCTATACAACATGAGTGAACCATGAGGACATGATGTTCAGAGAATCACTACAGGGCGCAGTGGCACATACCTGTAATCCCAGCATTTTGGGAGGCTGAGACAGGAGAATCACAAGTTCAAAGCCAGCCTCAGCAACAGCAAAGTGCTAAGCAATTCAGTGAGGCCCTCTCTTTACATAAAACACAAAATAGACTTGGGCACGGTGGCGCAAGCCTATAATCCCAGCACTTAGGGAGGCTGAGACAGGAGAATCGTGAGTTCAAAGCCAGCCTCAGCAATGGCGAGGTGCTAAGCAACTCAGTGAGACCCTGTCTCTACATAAAACACAAAATAGGGCTGGGGATGTGGCTCAGTGGTCGAATACCCCTGAGTTCAATCCACAGTACCAAAAATAAAAAATAAAAAAAACACAAAATAGGGCTGCAGATGTGGCTTAGTGGTTGAGTGCCCCTGAGTTCAATCCCTGTAGTCAAGTGCATTAGAGACACACAGTAGAATGGCAGGTGCCAGTGTTTATGGATAAAGGTGGAAGTTGTGCTCTTTGGGGTTTTGTTTTCATTTCTTCAGAGACAGGGTCTTATTATGTTGCCCAGCCTGGCCCAGAATTCCTGGGCTCAAACAAGAATTACTGTACATACAGTTTCAGCCTGGGATGATGAAGAAAGTTCTGGGGATGGACAGTGGTAACAGTTGCACAAGAGAGAATGTGCTCAGTGCTACTGGACTGTATATTTAAATGGTTAAGATGGTAAATTGTATGTTACATGTATCTTTTATGGTCAAGCCATATGTGAAGACATTGGCAGGTATCCCCAGGGAGAAATGCAGAAAACCTGCAGGGTGAGCGCTACTTAACGAACTCCAGCTGGGAGCAGACCTTGGGCAATTTAGACTCCTCTGGAGAGACGCCTTTGCTGAGTGCAGTCATGCACAGGCTAGCTGCACTCCTGCTCATTCTCCTGGCTGGTGGTGCTGAGGCCTTTCGCATCTGCGCCTTCAACACCCAGCGGCTGACATCAAGCAAGGTGGTCACAGAGAAAGTGAAGGACACCTTAGTTCGGGTAAGTTCATTGCTGCAGGAATCATTGCCCTATATGGACCATGACCCCAAACCCCTAGCCCTGACTGACCAGAGGCATGTCACAGAGTGTCAGACATGATGGCATATGCCTATAATTCCAGCAACTGGGGAGGATGAGGCAGAAGGATCGTAAGTTCAAAGCCAGCCTCAGCAATTTAGTGAGACTCTAAGCAACTTAATGAGACCCTATCTCAAAATTTAAAAAATAGCAAGGTGCTAAGCAACTCAGTGAGACCCTGTCTCTACATAAAACACAAACTAGGGCTGGGGATGTGGCTCAGTGGTCGAGTGCCCCTGAGTTCAATCTCCAGTACCAAAAAAAAATTTTTTTAAAATAAAATTTAGAAAAAGGCTGGAATGTGGCTCAGTGGTTAAACACCTCTGGGTTCCATCCTGGAAAGGAAAGAAGGAAGGAAGCAAGTAGGTGGACTGAGGATGTAGCTCAGTGGTACAGCATCCCTGGTTTTAATCTCCAGAATGAGTGAACGAATGAATGCATGCCAGAGAACAGGGTACATTTAGAGATGTGAGTGCCCAGATGCAGAGAATGTTCCTTACCTATTGTTAGCCTTAGTCTACTCCTCTTTAAAATGGATAAGGTATGAGTGTGGATGCCAATATTTTCCTAGGTCTGTTCTAGTCCCATTGCCCTCTATGGGCTGCAGCCAGTGAGCCATGACACTCTTGGCCACAGCACTGCTCATTCCCCAGGTACACCCCCCTTCTGGGGTGGTTGGCTTAGAGTAGGGCTAGCATTCTTGGTATCTTGCAGATTGTGGCTCGCTGTGACATCATGGTGCTGCAGGAGGTGGTGGATTCTTCTAATAAGACCATCGCCGTCCTGCTTCAAGAACTCACGCGGTGAGGAGGGCTCAGTGGGTCTAATCCAAGGCTCACCTGGAACCTCAGGGATCCTGACCCTAGGTTCCCCATTTCCCAGCAGATTTGATGGCTCCAGACACTATAGCTCCCTGTACAGCTCCAGGCTGGGGCGCAGCACATACAAAGAGAAGTATGTGTACATCTACAGGTAAGAACAAAGGTTAATAAACACAGGGCTGACCTTTAGCCCTGCTGTGAGATGGCTCTCCAAGGGCTGCAAGACCTCCGCCCCTTGCCTTCTCAATTCTTTTGCTCAATGGTTTTATTCTGGGATCTTTGCGTCTTCCACCCCAGCCAGCATGTCTATATAGCAGGAGGACTCCCTCTCCATGCACAAATGGAGGTTTGCTCTTTTTCTCTCCTACTGGGCCTCAAGGCATGGCTGGTTCCCTCTCTGGGAGTGGAAAGCAGTGGCTGCGACTTCTCGGAAGAGGATCAGTGGGTGCTGATTGTGGGTCTTGGGTAAAACTTGATTTCTAGAAACAGCCTTGAGTTCCTGAGAGGACAGGATGGTGGAGGGTGCTCTTGGTGTCAGGATCAAGAGAGTAGGCAAGCTGGGCACGGTGGCACATGCCTGTAATCCCAGCAGCTGACAAAGCTGAGGCAGGAGGATAATGAGTTCAAAGCCAGCCTCAGTAAAAGTAACGCCCTAAGCAACTCAGTGAGACCGTCTCTAAATAAAATACAAAATGGGGCTGAGGATGTGGCTTAGTGGTCAAGTACCCCTGAATTCAATCCCTGGTAACCCCCTCCCCCAAAAAAAAGAGAGAGTAGGCAAGCCAACCATTGTGGCACATGCCTGTAATTCTAGCAACTCAGGAAGCTGAAGTAGGAGGATTCTAAGTTTGAGGCCAGCCTCAGCAACTTAGCAAGATCCTGTCTCAAAATAAAAAATAAGAAGGGATGGGGATGTGGCTTAGTGGTAAAGTGTCCCTGGGATTAATTTCCAGTACCAAAAAATAAAAGTAGGCAAGGTGGACTGCCAGGGAAGATCTGTTTTTCTATATTGGGGAAATTACATGATATCTGGGATTTGCTCCAGAATAATTCTACAGCTCCTCAGTGTCTACCTACCTGAGAAATGGAAACATGTCCCCATATGAATGCTTATCATTCATAATAGTTCAAAGTGGCTGAGCATGGTGATCATGTGTATAATCCCAGCAACTCCCTGTCTGTAAATAAAATATTAAAAATGGCTAGAGGGGGCTGGGGTTGTGGCTCAGTCTAGCATGTGTGAGGCACTGGGTTCAATTCTCAGCATTGCATATAAATAAATGAATAAAATAAAGATCCATCAACAACTAAAAATATATATTAAAAAACTTTTTAAAAAATGGCTAGGGAAGCTGGGTGTGGTGGTACACACCTGTAATCCCAGTACTTTGGGAAACTGAGACAGGAGAATCGTGAATTCAGAGCCAGCCTCAGCAATGGCGAGGCGCTAAGCAACTCAGTGAGACCCTGTCTCTACATAAAACACAAAATAGGGCTGGGGATGGGGCTCAGTGGTTGAGTGCCCCTGAGTTCAATCTCCAGTACCAAAAAGAAAAAAAAACTCAGTGTTCATGAACTGGTGAATGGTAGACAAAATGTAGTATAATAATACAGTGGAATATTATTCAGTGATAAAAAGGAATGATTTACTGACACATGCTACAATGTGAATAAACCTTGAAATCACTGTGTTAAAGAAACCAGATGCAAAGGGTCAAATATTACTTCATTCCACTTATGTGAAATGTGCAGAATAAGCAAATCTACAGGATAGAAAATAAATTAATGGCTGCCATGGATTAGTGGAAGGGGAATGGAGAGTAATAGCTACTGGGTACAGGATAAGTTTTATTTAGGGGGAGATAAGAATGTTCTGAAGCTGGGTACAGTGGCTCAAGCCTGTAACCCCAGTACTTAGGGAGGCTGAGGCAGGAGAATCACGAGTTCAAAGCCAGCCTCAGCAATGGTGAGGTGCTAAGCAACTCAGTGAGACCCTGTCTCTACATAAAACACAGAATAGGGCTGGGGATGTGGCTCAGTGGTCAAGTACCCCTGAGTTCAATCCCCAGTACCAAAAAAAAATTATATCTTAATAAAAAAAGTCTACCCAGGCATAGTGACACATGTCTATAGTCTTGGCTACTTGGGAGGCTGAGGTGGGATGATCACTTGAGCCCACAGGAGCTCAAGCCACCTGGACAACACAGTGAGACTTTGTCTCAAAAAAAATAAGTAAATAAATAAAATAGTTCTAATGGGCTAAGGTAGCTCAGTGGTAGCATGCATAACTTGCAGGTGCAAGGCACTGGATTTGAGCCTCAGCACCAAACAAACAAAATGGAATTTCCTGAAAAAAAAGACTGTGCCTACACATACCAGGTATAGCCAGAAAAGTGGGGGTTTCTCTCTTCCTGAGAGCCACACTGTTGGCACCTGCAAATCAAAATCAGTAACTTCTGACAACTCTTTCTTCTCCTTTGGTTCTCCCAGGTCTGACAAGACACAGGTCCTGAATTCCTACCAGTATGAAGATGAGGATGACCTATTTGCCCGGGAGCCCTTTGTGGCCCAGTTCACTTTGCCTAGCAAAAGTAGGAGGGGAAGAATGGTGGGGGAGAGTCTGGAGGGTTCCACTGGGGGCTTGGTAACCTGGAGGAAATTGGGGGAGAAGGTGTGGGAGGGGATGGCAGCCCTGGCTTCCTGGGCTTTACAGTCCTTCCCAGCCTGGTGCTGGTCCCACTGCACACCACTCCTAAGGATGTAGAAAAGGAGCTGAATGCCCTGTATAATGTGTTTCTGGATGTCTCCCAGCGCTGGCAAAGCCAGGTAGGGCTGGGCAGCTCAAATGGGAGGGAAAGGGATGGATGGCCAATCAGCCCGGCCCAACCACTTCTCTCACCTTTAGGAGGTGATCCTACTTGGGGACTTCAATGCTGACTGCAGTTCACTGCCCAAAAAACGCCTAAGCCAGCTGCTACTGCGGACTGAAGCAGGCTTCCACTGGGTGATTCCTGATGGGGAGGACACCACAGTGAGGGCCAGCACCCACTGCACCTACGACCGCATTGTGCTGCATGGGGAGGGCTGCCAGAGCCTGCTGCAGGCTGCAGCTGCCTTCAACTTCCCCAAGAGCTTCCAGCTCACTGAGGAAGAGGTAGAGAAGTGGGGCTGGTGTAAGGAAAGAGGGAAGGAATAGGGGTCCAGGGGTCAGAGTGAAACCCCTTGACTCCAGGCACTGACAGTTCTTCCCACTGCCCCTCCCCAGGCCCTCCGCATCAGTGACCACTACCCTGTGGAGGTGGAGCTTGATCAGACTGTTCACAGCGTTCAGCCCCTCAGCCTGCCTACTCTGCTGCTGCTGTCACTGCTGTTGTTACTCCTGCCCTCTCAGCTAGACCCAGTGGCCTAAATCTCCTAGGGCCAGCTGCCCATGGGTGTGATGTCCACACTGCCGTCAGGACTTAAATCTTGGTCTCACCCATCCAGTCCATTCTGACCTGGGGCTGAAGTGACCCTTTTGCTTGGTGTGGCTTTTTTTCATGGTATGAGAAGCAGCAGCCAGGAGCCTCAGGCTGGACCCATACTGCTCCCCTTCAGGTAGTGTCAGGAGTGGAAACAAAGCAAGTTCTAGGGCTGGGGGAATGAGCTCAGGTGGCATCTTTACATCTTCCCTCTGCCAAACCTCGCAAGCCTCAGAAAAAGTACTCACAAGAGATCTAAAAATTCTATTACATGACAAAAAAGAAAGGTACTAACACAAAGAATAAAAAGCCAGATTGAAGGGGTATTACATATGGGTAGCAGATATGCCAATGGGCTGTCTATACTGTATACAGGCTTTTTTTTTTGTGGTGCTAGGGATTGAACCCCAGGCCTTGTGCACGTGAGGCAAGCACTCTACCAACTGAGCTGTATCCCCAGCCCCTTTATACAGGTTTCATGAGTCAACAGGAAAGTGAAGAACCCAATAGATACACAGATGGCGATTTAAACAAAATAGATGGAGATAAGGTGTTACACCACCACCACCAAAAAATAACTAGCTAAGTGCAGGAAATAAATAAGCTCATTGCAATCCTGTGTGACTAACTCACAAAAAGCCCCACTTTCTGTGGTCTGGCCTATCTATAACTGTGCAGTCCTGCTTCCACCACCTGGGGGTGCTCTTGGTCCACACTGGCACAGCCAAGACAGGCTTACCAAGGCCACAGGTGAACACATTTATCTGAACCACAACTATAACTGGAAAGCTATCTGTTTGAACACATGGCCCAGAGAAAGGGGCTACATAAGATAAACAGAACAGGGACCCTGTCTAGGATGTTAGTATCAAGGAACTCATCCTTCCCCATCCATTGGGACAGTATCAGGGCCATTTATGTGTAAACTACAATCATGGTTTAGAGCCATCTCCCTGAAGTCAAAAATAAAGGTTATTGGAAAAAAGTTTTGGAAAATGTCTTTAAGATTATGAAAAGTGGAAAGAGCTTCTAAGGGGCCACAGACTGGTGCCTGGGGGAGCTAAGTGCCTAAAGGTAGCTGCTTCAAGGACACTTCCAATATGCAGCCTGTGGACTTGAGAGGGGCCTTGTGGCCAAAGGGCCTCAGCTCTGGAAACTTCCCTTTAGACCTGTTTTCAAGAACAAGGCTTTGAGCGGGGCGCGGTGGCTCAAGCCTGTAATCCCAGCACTTAGGGAGGCTAAGACAGGAGAATCGTGAGTTCAAAGCCAGCCTCAGCAATGGCAAGGCGCTAAGCAACTCAGTGAGACCCTGTCTCTACATAAAACACAAAATAGGGCTGGGGATATGGCTCAGTGGTTGAGTGCCCCTATGTTCAATACCTGGTACCAAAAAAAAAAAAAGGGCTGGGATGTGGCTCTGGTTAAGCACCACTGGGCTCAATCTCTGGTACCAAAAATAAAGATCCTGCCTGATTGCATATCACCACACCCACTTTAACCCCTTTCTGCCCATTTCCTATAATGGTGCTAGTGATACTTGGGAAATAATTCTGTACAGGTTAGCTATAGCTAACAGTTTTTTCTCAATGTCCATGAGGCAGAATTCAGACAGTATATGTACTGATGGCCTAGGCTTACAAAAGGGACCTTCCATTACCACCTACCACTGCTCCCCTTCCATTACCACCTACCCTCCCAGTTTTAATTCCTTTCCAAATACTCCCTGGGATGAAATTCCAAACAGGCAACTGATGGAACTGTTATCAGTACAGTTCTATACTGCTAGCATGGTTATGGCTTCATGGCCCTTAGTTTTAAAAATAGAACACAGCATCCCCAAGGTTCCCAGATGCTCCACCTCTCCAAGAATCCAGAAATAAACGCATAAATGGATACAATACAGGATTTATTGTTATGTGTGAGATTAAGAAGGGGACAGCACAGTGGAAGCCCTCATGAATGCAGGGCCCGCCACTTATCCAGGGGACCACGATTGGGGATATATTTGACCCCACAGCCATCAGGAATGAGCCGCTTCTCAGCCACCATGTCTTCAAATTCATCAGCATTAAACTTGGTAAAGCCCCACTTCTTTGAGATGTGGATCTAGAGATGGAAAGTGAGTCAGGAGGACTGGGGCAAGGAAAGGTAGGAGAAGGGAGCTACACCACTACTTTACCTTCTGGCGGCCAGGGAACTTGAACTTGGCCCTCCGTAGGGCCTCAATCACATGTTCCTTGTTCTGCAGCTTGGTGCGGATGGACATGATGACCTGGCCAATGTGAACCCTGGCCACTGTGCCCTGGGGTTTCCCAAAGGCACCCCGCATACCTGTTTGGAGCCTAAATGGGGGACATCCTGAGGTCAGAAACATGAACATCTACTTCAAGTGCTGTCTCCAAGGTCCCTTAGGGCAACCCATACAAGCAACAGGCTGCGTACACTACCGAGGAGATTGCTGTTTGCAGCCATTGCACACTGGGCCACCACAAGTAAAGGAACCCAGTCGGCTTAATTAGCTGCAGATGACTCAAAGAATGAGTGGTGGGCCAGGATTACGGCTCGCTTGCCTGGCATGTGAGGTACTGGGTTCCATCCTCAGCAACACATAAAAATAAAAACAAAGGTATTGTATACATCAAAAACTAAAAAATATTCAAAATAAAAATGAGAAGCACTATGAGGTCCTACCCACATTTGATAGCCCCCAAAATATCTGCTTGCTGGCAGATGGTGGTCATCATATTCAAAAAGGGGCTTTACCCATCAGAATTATCTCCTTCCACTTGTGGCCCAGAAAGTACTAAGACAGCCCCCACCCCCGCTTATACTCAGGACAATCCTATTCATGTATCTGCTTACAAAATGGGGGAGTGTATGTTGAAACTCACTTGCCAGCCCTTGTCCTAGTTTTTCTCATCACCATAGGTGGTTCAGCATGTGGAGTCATGCCCTGACATGAAAAACTAAACCCAACAGAGGCCCAAGTTAAAGGAAAAGGCCCAATCCCAACTCACCTGTCAGCCCCAGCACAGGACAACATCTTGTTGATGCGGATAACATGGAAAGGGTGGAGCCGCACTCGGATATGAAAGCCATCTTTGCCACAACTTTTTACCATGTACTTGTTGGCACAAATACGAGCAGCCTCCAAGGCTATGTGAGCAAAGGAAGGCAGAAGAGTTAAGACATTATGGTGCAAAAGCACTCACCATAGCCTTCCCCAGATCTAAGGGAATATCAATCAGCTGGATGAATTGCTGAGCCCTGTGTCTAATCAACAGTTATTCCCAGTGCAGTATAATTCCGGGTCAGAGCTGGGCACAATGGCGCATGCCTGTAATCCCAGCACTTAGGGAGGCTGAGACTGGAGGATCTCGAGTTCAAAGCCAGCCTCAGCTGTGGTGATGCGCTAAGCAGCTGCGGTGATGCGCTAAGCAACTACGGTGTGACCCTGTCTCTACATAAAACACAAAATAGGGCTGGGGATGTGGCTCAGTGGTCCAGTACCCCTGAGTTCAATGCTTGGTACCCGCAAAGGAGGGGGTAATTTACAAAGAATCCTGCCTCACCTTCAGAGGACAGTTGTTCATATTCATCAGACACCATGTGGCCACAGAGTGGGAACTCATCCACTTTTGCCTTTTTCCGCCCAAGGTCAAAGATGCGAATTTTGGCATCTAGAGAGAAAAAAAAAAACCTTTGTTAAGTGTTGGGGGAGGGAAGGCAGGGTGCCAGGGACTGCTGAGTCAGTGTGACCAAAACAGTTTGTGAGCTTACTTACCAGGGACACCCCGGCAGAAACGAGACTTGGGGTACGGCTTGTTTTTACAATACCGGTAACTGCAGAAGGGGGGGAAAAAGAACTTTGGTGTGGCAGGGGTCAAAAGCGCACCCAACAAGCTATTTAAATGCTTGCTCAGAACCCCAAGTTTGAGGCCAGCCTCAATAACGTAGCAATTAACCAATAAATTCAAGTGCCACTGGGGACCATCCCCCACACAGGGGTGGAACTCCCTTAAGCCCAGGACAGACCACTCTGGGCAACAGTGAAACCCTACCTGGAGTGAGAGACTCAAAAAACTAAACCAAAGGCAGAAGGGAAATCACCAGAGATAAAGTAAAACATTATATGGTGTGTTCATTGGGAAACACTGACATTAAAACAGAACAGATGGCCACAACAGGGAAGCAACGATAAAAAAACAAAGCCAGAATGCCTTGCTTTCCCTTAATTTTAAACTCCTTTTAAAGCCAACATTTTATAATTCCAGACTGTAAAAAAACTGAGGGTCGTGGATTTAGCTTGGTGGTAGATCGACTGCCTGGCATGTATGAGGCCTTGGGTTCAACTTCCAAGACCGCACAAAAAATTCATCTTGCTCTACAGTACCGAGCACTACAAATTCACCACATGTTGAAACGGTTCAGATACCCAAGAAGACTTCCGGGCACGTGATGTGAAATCCGCCTCCAAGCCACGTGAGGGGCTCCCGGCGCCCCCTGGAGGGTACACGGGGCGGCCTTGCCAGCTTTCTGAGCCGCCTTTGGTATGCAGTAAGACCTCACAGTCCAAAGCCCATAAACAAGACTGGACTGAACACAAAGAGCGACTGAAACACTAAACTGTGGCGAGTTTGCAGGACAGAGGGTTGGAAGTAGGTGGATGTTGCTTCGAGCTCAACGCTGGCACTGCATTGGCACTCTTGGGTCAATCGCCGGCCCCAACAAAACCAGGGCAGCGCTATACAGTAAGGATGAACTTTTGAAAAGGAAGAAATGGCATAAATGAATAAAAACCAGCTGAAAAAGCATTAGGGAAAACATGGTGAAGGAAACCCGCACGGGACTGCAAACCAAGGAGGCTCCACCCAATGGTTGTCCGAGGGGCCAAAGGCAATTCTCTTTTTTCCAACGGTGAAACTGCAGGGATTTGGAACTCACCACCGGGCGGGGCGGCGGCCCATGGCGACACCAGGATCTTCGGTGGCTGTAACAATATAAGCAAAGTCGGAAAAGAATAAGCACGGGCCTCAATCCTCAGCAGAGAAAAGGCAAGGGCAAACTAGTCCACAGTCCAACATACTCACCGCGCCGAAGGAAAAGAGGCGCTCCCACGCCTGCGCATGCCTTATATAGGGGGCCGGTCTTCACGCTCGAAAACCATAGAGTCCCAACGAGGGCGGGTGGACGCTCTATCAGATGTTCGGACCATAGATGCAGAGGCGGACTGCGCCTGCGCGCCTGAATGGCTCAACACATGCGCAGAGCTGAGAGATGACTGGGCACCGGAATCGCGGGCGGCCTGCGGACGAATGGGCTTTCGACACATCGGCGCGCGAGAAATCGGCTTCCGGCTGGCCATTTTGGGCGTCCAACTCCTCACATAAGCTTTACTGGATCTATGATAAACATATATTAGAAGAATTGAAAAAATTATCCCTGATTAAGACTGGCGGGGGCCTCACAGGTGTTTCTTTCCTTGCGGATCTCACTCTAGGCTCCGTGGCTCGTCAGGGAAACACGATGTTGGGACCTTAGCCTGCGTTCTTTTGTCAACATGGAGGGTGGAGCGGGAGACCCACCCTTGAGACCACCTTCCCTAACTTCATAGTCTACACCAGGCCTTGCTATGAGCCGTTCACCATGTCCCAGGTTCCCGTATACTCGGAGGTCTATGCCTCCACGGAGAAGCATGGCCCTGCATACTTGGGTCCGCCCCGCCTAGTCCAACCCGGCAAAGGATTCTTTCGGCTCCCCAGGGACGTTTGGAGATGGGAAAGGAGGGCGGTGCAGCGCCTTGGTTCACACCCCACTCGGGCGAGTTCTCTGGCTCCGCCTCGGGTAAGCTTGACCCTCCTGGCTTGAACACACCTGTTCTCCTGGGTAACATGACCTTTTTGAAACTCTAATCTTTTCTATTTGTTTTAATTAGTTATACATTATACCAGGATGCATTTTGATGCATTGTACATAAATGGAGCCCAACTTTTCATTTCTCTGGTTGTACACAATGTATAGTCACACCACATATGCAGTCATACATGGACCTACGATAATGATGTCCATCTCATTCCACCGTCTTTCCTATCCCTATGCCCCTTCCCCTTTCTTCCCTCCCCGACATGACATTTTACTAAATGGCTACAGGATCCTGTGGAAGGCTTGGAAAGATTTGTGGGGGTCACTTACAGCAATAGTGCAAGGTCCTTCCCAGGGAACCTAGCCACTTCCTTCATAGAACTCTCGGTTCCCCAACTAATTTAGGAGTGCAAACTAGATGAGCGACTGTGCCTTTACAAGAGCACCACAGTCAGGTACTTGACTCTTTTTTTTTTTTTTTTGGTACTGGGGATTGAACTCAGGAGTGCTCGACCACTGAGCCACATCCCCAGCCCTATTTTGTGTTTTATGTAGAGACAGGGTCTCACTGAGTTGCTTAGCACCTCGCCATTGCTGAGGCTGGCTTTGAACTCGCGATTCTCCTGTCTCAGCCTCCCTAAGTGCTGGGATTACAGGCTTGAGCCACCGCGCCCGGCCTTGACACTTGACTTAGAACATTTCTGATTCACATGCTATAGTAGACTACTCTTTGTTTTGTCCCTAGACAGGACGTGATCAATCAGCAATTGCCAAACACTCTATGGGCCAAGGCATTCTGATATATACTATGTCTCTGCTGATCTTTACATTAGACATGGCCACTATGTATTGGACAGGTTAGAACTGTCACATTGTTTCTCCTATGTAAAGATTCCATCATCCCCAAGAGAATCAGGATGTCCAGGTCAGTGCTTCCATGAGCACTGATACAAAGAATATAAAGGAGAGCACCATGGATAGTTTGAAAAACACAGGTTCCCCTCCCCCCCCCCCCGAAGTGCCTTTATCAGTGCATCAAGGAGGACAGAATCTTCTGGACCTTCTAATGAAACAGTGTGAGTGGGGTTAGGGTTTTAGCTCAGTGATAGAGCACTTGCCTTGCACCTGTGAAGCACTGGGTTTGATCCTCAGCACCACATACAAACAAATAAATAAAATAAAGGTATTCTCTTAATATACTACTTAAAAAACTGGGGGAGGGTGTGGAATTACAGGTCACATGTGATGGACATCTTCAAATTTTTGTTTTTCCTATGGCTTTGGATATTCTACTCACTGAAACTCATAACCCCTAGACCACCAGTGAGTTTAGATATTTTTTTTCTTTTTTTTTTTCTGCTGATAAGAAGCTGAACTTCACCTGGGTGTGGTGGCATATGCCTGTAATCTCAGCACTGATATATCAGTACATAGTGATATATCAGTACACACTGATATATCAGATACATAGTGGCCATGTCTAATGTAAAGATCAGCAGAGACACAGAATATATCAGAATGCCAGAATATCAGAGGCTGAGACAGGAGAATTGCGAGTTCAAAGCCAGCCTCAGCAAGTGAGATGCTAAGCAACTCGGTGAGACCCTGTCTCTACATAAAACACAAAATAGGGCTGGGGATGTGACTCAGTGGTTGAGTGCCCCTGAGTTCAATCCCCAGTGCCAAAAAAAAAAAAAGCCACTGAGGGCTGGGGTTTTAGCTCAGTGGGAGAGTGTTTGCCTAGCATGCAGGAGGCACTGGCTTTGATTTTCAGCACTGCATGTAAATAAGTAAAATAAAGGTCCATTGACCACTAAAAATATTTTAAAAAGAAGCTGAACTTGAGTTTAAATTTTATTTTTTGTTTTGTTTTTGGGGTTGTTTTTTTTTTTTTTTGTGCCAGGAATTGAAGTCAGAGGCACTCAAAGACTAAGCAACATCCCCAGCCCTATTTTGTGTTTTATTTGGAGATGAGGTCTCACTGAGTTTCTTAACACCTTGTTTTTGCTAAAGTTGGCTTTGAACTCGCCATCCTCCTGCCTCAGCCTCGCCAGCCACTGGGATTAAAGGCATGAGCCACCACACCCGGCTTAATTTTGGTTTGTTTGGTTTTGTTTTGGTACTGAGGATTTAACTCAGGGTCACTTAACCACTGAGCCACATCCCCAGCCCTTTTTTGTATTTTATTCAGAGACATGGTCTCACTGAGTTGTCTAGGACCTCACTGAATTCCTGAGGTTGGTTTTTTGGTTGTTTTTTTTTTAAACAAGGATTGAACTCAGGGGCACTTGACCACTGAGCCCCATCCCCAGCCCTATTTTGTGTTTTATGTAGAGACAGGGTCTCACTGAGTTGCTTAGTGCCTCGCCATTGCTGAGGCTGGCTTTGAACTCGCGATTCTCCCATCTCAGCCTCCCAAAGTGCTAGGATTAAAGGCGTGTGCCACCGCGCCTGACTTTAGGTTGGTTTTGAACTGGAGATCCTCCAATGTCAGCGTCTCGAACCACATGTCTGTGCCACTACCACAGGCTTGAGGGTTTTTTTTTTTGTGCCAAGAAATGAAGTCAGGGGCACTCAACCACTGAGCCACATCCCCAGCCCTATTTTGTGTTTTATGCAGAGACAGGGTCTCACTGAGTTGCTTAGTGCCTCACCCTGGCTGAGGCTGGCTTTGAACTCCTGATTCTTCTGTCTCAGCCTCCCAAAGTGTTGGGATTCCAGGTGTGTGCCACCGTATGAGGCAAGTCTAAGTTTTAATCAACTAAGCAAGAGAGCTGTTAGATACTAACAACTGTGTATACTACCATATTCAATCTGTGATCTCTAAGCAGTGCACCCACCAGTGAATCAGACTTCTTGAGAGTTGTGAATCACACTCCTTAGCTGAAAATTCAGACAATCCATTACAAACATGTTCCCTATGAGTGTGCTTCTAGATATAGTCAAGTCCTCAAAATTTTTTAGCCAGGTGCGGTGACGCACGCCTGTAATCCTAACACTTTGGGAGGCTGAGAGAGGAGGATCGTGAGTTTAAAGCCAGCCTCAGCAATGGCGAGGTGCTAAGCAACTCAGTGAGACCCTGTCTCTACATAAAACACAAAGTAGGGCTGGGGATGTGGCTCAGTGGTCGAGTGCCCCTGAGTTCAATCCCCAATACCAAAAAATTTTTTTGTTGATGTGACAAATATTTCTTCCTCAATCAGACTCTCAGTGCTCAGGTAGTGTAGTGAAATCACATGCTAGTTATGGATCTAATGGCAAAATGGTGTAGTCGTGGAAGGTCTCAAAAGTAAAGAATGTGCCTTGCAAGGCTCTTTCCCAGGAAAAGCTATCATAGAGCTTTTCAGGAAAGAACACCACTCCTGCAACTCAGGAGGTCAAGCCACTTCCATTGGCAAGGGAGGCTCAAAGGGACTTATCCCCAATAAATGCCTACATTTTCACATGAGAAAGGTGGCAAGGATGGAAATTCAACACAAGCATTCTGTAAACCACACATTTTGTTTTTGGTACTGGAGATTGAACTCAGGGGCACTCGACCACTGAGCCACATCCCCAGCCCTATTTTGTGTTTTATGTAGAGACAGGGTTTCACTGAGTTGCTTAGCACCTCGCCATTGCTGAGGCTGGCTTTGAACTCGCGATTCTCCTGTCTCAGCCTCCCTAAGTGCTGGGATTACAGGCTTGAGCGACCGCGCCCGGCTTAAACCACACATTTAAAAAGTGGGTTCAATTGTTGGAATTGTCAGTCTTGCAGGAACAAGGAAGAATAGGATTTATTTTTTGGTACTGGGGGTTGACTCAGGGGGACTGGACCACTGAGCCACATCCCCAGCCCAATTTTTGTATTTTTATATAGAGACAAGTTCTCACTGAGTTTCTTACCACCTCACCATTGCTGAGGCTGGCTTTGAATTCCCGAATCTCCTGTCTCAGCCTCCCAAAGTGCGGGGATTCCAGGCCTGTGCCATTCCTGTGAGGAATAGGAATTTATTTAAGGGGGGGGTACTGGAGACTGAACTCAGGGGCACTCGACCACTGAGCCATATCTCCAGCCCTATTTTGTGTTTTATGTAGAGACAGGGTCTTACTGAATTGCTTAGCGCCTCGCCGTTGCTGAGGCTGGATTTGGACTCACAATTCTCCTGTCTCAGCCTCCCTAAATGCTGAGATTACAGGCTTGCGCCTGTAATCTTATTCCACGCCCGGCTGAGGAATAGGATTTTGAGGGCTGTGCACAGAGCCCCCTGGTC
>CM053417.1:1069954-1122649 GCA_028644305.1 Xerus rutilus
CCAACACTGCCTGGCCTTGGCCAGCAGGAAAAGTCCATTCCTCCAACCCAGACCACATCCAAGGACTTTAGAAACAAGGCAATGCGCAGGATCAGCACCCTCTCTCCTCACTGCCACAGCTCAGAGAAGCGAGGGATGCGGAGGTCTCCTGGCCCTACACAAGCTGATGGGAAAGGTCACACGGAGAAGAAAATCCCCAACAATGATCAGAACCATCTGGGAGGACATAATAAAGGAACAGGCAGGTTCCTGGGGTGTGAGAAGATGCAGTGATTATCCCCTGCAAATGTCCTGAGGTGAGAGGCTCATCCACAGGTGGCCGGGCATTTACTTTGGAGGAGGCACCCATGACCAATGGGGGAAGGCCGCTGGCGGACAAGTCTGGCTGTCCTATAGAAGATAGCAAGTTGGATCCTGTATAGCCATTGTCCTTAAAGCCAGCTGCTGGAAACCGTGAACCCTGCCATCTCATTGCTCCAGCCACAGCTGGCTTTCCTCTAAGCCCCTGCTCCAGGAACTGACTCAGGATTCAGGCTGCTTTGCAACTTGGCCTCCTGGAACCCAGGGCACTCCAAAGGCCAGGGAAGAAAGGGCAGGGTGCCCCACGATGTGTTTGCAAATCCCCCAAGAGTCTTCTCAAAACCTTCCTTCAGGACACAGAAAGACAGAGGTGAAGTCAAAATGGTGAAAGAGCGCAACACAGAATCAATCCCAACTCTGAAACAGCAGGAGAAAATATCGGATGGTGTTACAGCGAGGGGGACATCGTGAATACACAGACCACTCAGAAATCATCAAGTAAGCCAGGCGCGGTGGCTCAAGCCTGTAATCCCAGCACTTAGGGAGGCTGAGACAGGAGAATCATGAGTTCAAAGCCAGCCTCAGCAATGGTGAGGCACTAAGCAGCTCAGTGAGACCCTGTCTCTACATAAAACACAAAATAGGGCTGGGGATGTGGCTCAGTGGTCGAGTGCCCCTGAGTTCAATCCCCAGTACCAAAAAAAAAAAAAAAGAAGAAGACAGAAGGGGGGGAGACAGCGCCAAGATAAGTACCCGGATGAACAGCCACAGCATGACAAGCGCCCTCAGGGCACAGGCAGTTCCCAGACTCAGAAGCCCAGACGCGGGACGAGTTTAGGACGAGAGGGTCATGCTCAGCATGGGGCAGAAAAAGCAGAACACAACAGCAGGATAGCACCTTCACCCGCAGGATGGCAAACGTTACACAGGTGGACTCTAGCGAGTGTGCTTTGGGGGCAGGAGAATTCTCTGGTGGGGCTGGTGGGGATTGAAAGCACCAGCTGGTCTTGAAGGATGACGGGTGGCATCCTTTGGAATACAGGCACCGGTGCCCTTTGAACCGCAGCGTGGACTATCACACCGCGGCGAAAGGGAGAATTGCGGGCACACGCGATAACTCGCAAGGGTCCCCAGAGAATCAGGCTGCGCGAACACAGGCCCGCCTGGAAGCTGTCGCAGGCTGTGTGGTTAGGGTGACGATACACTCTTCCAGTGGCGAAACTGTAGACAGGGGGACAAGATTACTGCTTGCCACGGACTGGGCGGGAAGACGGAGGCTGAGTCTTTAAACGGTCAGCAGAGAGAGACCGTGTGGCTCAGGGGAGCCGTGTCCCGGCTGGGGTGGTGGTGAGACAAACTTAGGCAGTGGACGATTGGCCCAGCGCCGCGCACCCGCACACGAGCGACACCTGGCGCGGCTCGCTCAGGCTTCAGAGGCTGCACCGCTGTCGGGCAAGATGCCCACGCTCAGGAACTGCGGGGAGGAGTCCCCCGCCTCCTGGGTGTGCTCGGCAACTTCCGGTGAATCAGAGAATTCCAAGCCCCGGTGCACACTCCGAGGACGACCCTGCATCGTCAGGTGTGCAAGGGGGGGCCACGACCCTGCATCGTCAGGTGTGCAAGGGGGGCCACGACCCTGCAGCGTCAGGTGTGCAAGGGGGGCCACGACCCTGCAGCGTCAGGTGTGCAAGGGGGGGCCACGACCCTGCAGCGTCAGGTGTGCAAGGGGGGGCCACGACCCTGCAGCGTCAGGTGTGCAAGGGGGGCCACGACCCTGCAGCGTCAGGTGTGCAAGGGGGGGCCACGACCCTGCAGCGTCAGGTGTGCAAGGGAAGGCCACGACCCTGCAGCGTCAGGTGTGCAAGGGAGGGCAGCTGAGCAGCACACCGCTGCAGCCCCAAGTGCAAAAGAGCCCCATCCCACTCGGCCGCTGCAAGAGCGCGAACGCGACAGGGTGGACGCGATTGAGCAGAAACAGCGTCCATCAAAGCAGGGGGCGGGACGTCCCTTCGATGCCAGCTTCCTCATTGGTGGAGCTAGCCAGAACAGGATGGGCAGGAGGGCGGGACGGGCCTTCCGGTGGGAGACCCGAAGTAGCGGGAGGCGGCGGGGGCGAGGGGCCAAGGGCCAGGGCCCAGGGGCGTGGCGACGCTCCCGCCCTGGGCTCCTCCTCGCCGCCTACGCGCCTGCGGCTCCCAGGTCCCCCTTTCCCGACGACCCGGGAGCCTCGACCCTCCCCGCGGAAGGAGCCAACGGGAAGCCTGCCCCGCTCGCGGGATCCGGGACGGGCAGAGTCGTGGGCCGCGACGGGCCCTCCCGTCCCCTTCCCCCACAGGCCCCCGTTGTGAGGGTCAGTACGGCCTCTGGAATGTCTGGGACGGATTCCGGATTCGGAGCGCTCCCAGGGAGATTGGGAGACAGGGAAGGGGGGCTGGCGACCGAGCGCGGCCGCCCCGCCTTGGGCCACGCCCACTCGGGCGCGAGCTCTCGGGCGCCACCTGCGGTGAGCTGCGCCCTCCCGGGGGCCCCGACGTGTGACGGCTCCTCCTTCCCAGCCCGCGGCGGTCGCCTAACGCTCCTGAGGGTGTCTCTGGGCGGGGTCGCCGCCAAGCACGGACGCCCCCTCTTCGTGCACACGGGGTACTGTGCACAGTAGGGCCGAGCGGGCGGCCTGGTCGCGGGAGCACGTGGCGCGTGTCAGAGGCGTGTGTCCACGCTTCTGGAGTTGGGGACCCAGGAAGGTGACAGTCTCCCGGTGTCACTTGCCAGGGTGGTCCGCCACGGGGCATTGCTGTTCTCCAGGACGACCAGTGGTTGGGCGCCGGCTGGGGCCCTCTCACTTCCTGGCTCAACGGTCGCCTGGGGAGGTAGGTCAAGGGGAGCCCCGCCTCCCTCCCTCCTGCTGCTTCCCACGCTGCAGCCCGCCTGGGAACACCTGCCGAACTGGTTCCAAGCCGGGCCTGGACGGCTGGTTGCCGCCTTCCTTCCCTGGCAGGCGGAGTCTCCCAGTGTCTGGGTGTTGCTGCACAGGCCGTCCTGCGTGGGGCACAGACACCCACCCGAAGACGGCCGCGCTTGGCCGCTGTGCCCTGGTTGGTCTTCGTGCGGGTCCGGGGGCGGCCCGTCGTCTGGTCAGCTAGCTGAGCGAGCGGCGGTCCTGGGAGCCCATGGTCTCCAAGAGAGTCTCCTGCCCGGTGTGGAAGCCCTTTGCGTTTCCGTTCCTCGGTTCGGTCCCTACTGCTAGTTGGCCATCTGGCCTTTTGCTTGTTGGTTGGCTCCAGGTCTCTACCTGGCAACACGGGAGCCCACGATCACATCTTGAAGCGCTCTTTCCCCACTCTGTCACTTGTCTTTCACCCACTGTGGTTTGGGAAGTTGTTAGGGCTCAAGCAGAGAATTTTACTTTTCATATCATCGCAATTTCCAGGCTTTTCCTAATGGCTTCTGGGGTTTCTTTGCCTTGGGCTAACTGGGCAGCCTCTCCCAGTTAAAACCCTGTGCATCTCGCTTTTAAGTCCCAGGTGTGGGGGTGGGGGAGTGCTGCAGTTCTGGCTCAGGCTCAGATCTCTTGGGTGTGGGTCCAGGTAGTGGTGGTGGAGGTGGAGGCATGCAGGTGGTATCAGCTGGGGTTAGCAGGTGGCCTTAATGCCTCCCTGCAGGGCCTCTCCTGGGGCTGCTCTAGCCAGGGCTTTCCCAGAGTCAGGGATCAGATATGGGGGAGGGAGCACCCCAAGGCCAAGCCAGACTTCTTAGGACCTCATCCCCTGATACCCCTAACCCCCGGCTGTAAATTTTTTTTTTTTTTTGGTGCCAGGGATTGAAATCGGGTACTCAACCACTGAGCCACATCCTCAGCCCCTTTTTTTGGTTTGTTTTACGTAGAGACAGGGTCTCACTGAGTTGCTTAGTGCTTTGGTCTTACTGAGGCTGGCTTTGAACTCGCGATTCTCCTGTCTCAGCCTCCCAAAGTCCAGGGATTACAGGCGTGTGCCCCCACGCCCAGCTCCAGCTGTAAATTTTTTAAATCGCTCTTATGGGTCCAACCAGGAACAGTGCAGGACAGGAGAATGTACACAAGGAAATAGGTTGTCCCTGCCTGGCACTGTAAGGGCCCAAGGTGGCTTCTGGAGGCACCTTGGCTCGGGGACCTGCATGTGCCACTCCAGGACCTAAGCAGGTCCAACACACCTGGAATGTGTCCCAGGTGTAAGCCCATCCTCAGGCCCAGATAGGGCAGAGCCTGTGTCTGTAAGGGTGGAGAGTGGCTTTCCTGTCTTTGAGTCATTGCAAATCCAAGCACAGAAAACCCCAACAAGGAAGGAGAATGTGCCCTAGAGAGCCTGTAGTGACCCCCAGACCTTCTGTGTGTGCTCTGTGGCCCATGCTCGTGGAGCTTGCACCGGCCAAGGTGGGTAAATCCTGGTCCTGCAGTTTGTCCTGGCAGCAGGGTCAGAAGGTCCTTTCTTGTCACAGCAACCTGTTCAGCATCCCCCAAATCCCCGCAAGTCTGTAGGGCTGGACACTCCCTCCACCTGCAACACCCCACCCAGGGGCTGGCGAAGCTCAGCATGAGGTAGGCGTGACCTCTTGCAGCAGGCCAGGCCTATCCCCTGCCTCTACCCCAGAAGGAGCCATAAAGGGCAGGCGCCCAGCAGTGGAGAGGCGAGTGCCTCGTTGTCATGGTGCAGGCACAAAAGTCCCTTTCCTCAGGTAACTGCCTCATGTTGCCAGTCCTGGGCACGGGCATCTGAGTTGGGGTGCTTGGCAGCCTGTGAGGTGGGGACACTGAGGAGTGAGGTGAGACACAGGGAAGAAGCTTCCCTCTGGGCCAAAGGAGGCTGTCGGGTGTCTGGTTTCCCTGGAGCCGTGCCTCACCCTTCCTGGCCTGCACTCCAAGGAGACTTCCCCATGGTGCTCCTGGTGGCTCTGAATCTCAGTGAGCTTCCATGGGCGGTGAGTGTGTTTGCTGTGGGCTGTCACTGCTGGGCAGCACCTTGGCCCAGGCACCAGCTCCTGGCATTTTCCCCAGCTGCCTTGCACATCTGGACTTCAAGGAGGGCCTTCCCTGTGAGGATGTGTTCTTGGCATGTGGGGACAGTCCCTCAGCCAAGCTGTCGGGCTGAGGGTCCCGAGGCTCCTCAGCACATGTTTGGCTCAGTGTACACCCACACTCTGGAGTGATCCATGTGTCCCTCGCCGTCCTGTCCGCCCCTCTGGCCTCTGAAAGAATGGCACCGGCTTTCCCATCCCTGGAGGCTCTAGGGGGAGAAATGGGGAGGAGCCTTGCTTCCTCTGCCTGGGATGGTCTGGGGGCCCCAGTTGGAGCCACATCTGCTGCCTCACGGCCTTGCAGGGAATGGGGGTCAGCCTCTGAGCAGCCTGCTCTGCAGAGGGGCAGAGCCAGACCTTGTCCTGACTCACACACCCCAGCCTGACTTGGCAGCTGCCTCCTCCTTGCCCTACTGCCTCCCTTAAGGAGCCTGGAGTAGCTGCCCCAGAGTATCATAGCCTGTGCTCCAGACCTGTGGTGTCACCAGCAGCTGCTCCCATGGGCCCCCATCTCTAGGTTGAACCCAGGGACCTCTTGGGAGCAGCATGCCTGCCCCTTGGCACCTCTATCCAGGGCCTCTGGGGCCATCTCTAGTGAGGGGCCTCCACTCCTGTCTCCAGAGAGACCTAGTGCCCTGGTCACAGCTGGAGAATGGACCCTGGGACTTTCTCTTCTGGGCTGGCTTCCCTTCTGCTCCTGGCATCTATTAGCCAGCAGGGCCCAGAACAGAGGCTTGTTGGGGCTGGACCACCACCTCTTGGGCTCTGGGCCTGGCTGAGGTGGCTGAGCCATTGAGCCCTGCCTGCTTCCTCCCAGCATGCCAGTGGGTCCTGGATTCCTCAGTGTGGCTGGCTCACAGTCAGGATGGGGGCCTGCACGTGGGGCCCCATCTACCTGCCCTCCCCTGGCAGGCCCCTGGCCAGGACAGGTCTCCAGTCTGTCTCCGTCCTGCCGCCCTGCCCTGGTAGCCTCCAGCTCGCTGCCTGGCCCATATCCTGTCACCAGAGGCATGTCCTACCCCCTTGGCCGATGCCACCTGGTTTGCACTTTCTTCTCTCCCCCATAGCCCTGTGCCTTTGCCCCCTGGAAGTGATGTGGAGGGGAGATTGGGGACTTGCGGTTTAGCCCTGCTCAGCCTGGGAGGTTCCTTGGCTCAGGCCCGGCAGGCTGGGGCTTGAGAAGATGCAAGGCAAGGCTGTCTCCTCCAGGTGTGGCCAGTGCTGGTGCTGGGAGGAGGTAGGTTTGGTGTGACTTGATGCAGGAGGTGGGTGCCCCAGGGTGCATTGTCCTGGGGACACCAGGGTGGAGGGGAAGGCCATTCCTCAGGAGAACCTGCTGTCCCCCTAGGTGGCACTGGATCTCTCTGGACCTGGCTCTGCTGGTTCCTGGCCTCTCCATTTGGACAGCTTCTAGGGGCTTCCGGAGTGTGGGGAGCCTCGGTCCCTTGCTATTGATCACAGTAGGAGTAGTAGTGGGGTCAGGCCTGAGGGTCTGGCTTTATCCAGCAGTGGCCTACCAGCCTCTAGGGTGGTGTCTTTGTGGGATTGGTCACCTGGAGCCTAGTGAGCCGCCCCACCCCAGTTGGAAATCAATGAAAGAATGCAGTGCTGTTTTCTTCCCTTTGTGCCCTTGGCACTAGGGAGTGACTCCTTTTAGTGGAGCCACAGGCTCTGACCCCTGGTACTCTCCTCATGTAAGGGACACCAGGGTCAACCTAGCCCAGCAGGTGCCTTCCTAGCTTGTTTCCTTGCTCCATTGTTCCTGGGATTTTTGCAAACCTGGGGCATCTTAGCCCTTCCTGTTGCTTCCTCTGTTCCTGTCTGAGTGTCTGAGGTGGAGGGTCCTCCTCAGGAGCACAGTTTCTGGACTTGCGCTGTAGGATGCTTCCCCTGGTCTTCTCAGCCTCCTGTTCATCCACCCTCTCCCCTGTCAATGATTGACTCTTCCCTGGCCCAGCAGGTCCCAGCATGAAGGTGAAGCATCTCCCTGGGCAAGCAGCACTGCCACAGGTTGCAGCCACATGCTATGGGATGGTAAAAATGAAGACTGTACAGTACCTAGCACAGCCTGTAACTGAGGTCGTGGGTAGGTGCTGCCCCTGCTGTCCCCACACACTCCTGGAGTCCTATGCAGGAAAGCAGTGGAATGGGTGGAGATACTGAAACTCTCAGAAGCCTTTCAGGGAATTTCCACAATCTTTAGGAATTTGGAGATGGCTCCAGAGTAGCTTCTCAGAGATCTTGGGGGAGGGGTCCCAGAACCATCCAGAGTGTTTAGGTGGAAGCCTCTAGTTCCCTCAGTTCATGGAGCCTTTGTAAACATTAGGGTTGAGGTTCCCAGAGCACTGGGTTGATGTGTAGAACACTCAGGTACCCTTTTGGGGTTGCACTATTCTGAGGATTGGGTACAACTACAGAGTTTGGGACCCCAGAGCCTTGAGGAGCCCTGGGCAATGGAAGCCAAGCCTAAATGGGAGACCTCAGAAGTCCAACAAGAGCTCAGGCATGTGAGTGGCATGGAGTCCTGGGGAAGGCCCGAAGCCCTAGGAAGCCCTCCAGAGACTTATCTGGTCCTTGGCCATAGGTGGCCCTGACAGCTCTTGTAGAATTAATGGATAAAGCGGGGGAGACGATAACAATGAGTGGTCACTGCTTTCTTCCCTCTCTTCTGACATGCCAGACACCATAGTGGTTGTCAAGTATACCCAGCCTCCCACTCTTGCCACAGATCCAGTACCTAAGACCTAGAGGACCATTTTATCCCAAAGTGTCCACATCTCTTCCCCCATTCTTGGGATGCTGCAGGCTCAGCTCCTCTTACTCTTGTGCTGTTCCTTCTCTCCACACCAGCTACCTCCTCAAAGCTTTGGGATGTCAACCTTGCCACTACCTCAGGGTCCATACAGGTTCCCAGTCCCCACCAGGCTCCTGTCCCAAAACAGTCCTGAGCAGTGAGTCAGCCCCTCCTCCACGTGCTTGACTTTCAAGCAGCTCCTGAAACAGGAGGTTGTGTCTCCATGTCCTCCTTCAATCTTGGTAGGGACCTGCTTGTTCTGTTCCCCCATGTGCAGGCTCATTGATGGGAATATTAGGTGCTTATTGCTCTTCTACGAGGTGGTAACATCCCCTGCTCATGCCCACCACCAGCAATGGACCATCCAGGTCTCTGACCTGCTGCTGAGCCAGCCTCTTCTCCCTTGCATTGGAATTGGGATCGTGAGGAGCAGGGGCTGTGTGCTGTGATGGACCCGGTTGGAGGACCCTGGTGCAAATAAGGAAGATTGAAGCTAACGGATAAAAAATTAGAAGTAATTCATTTTTTTCTGCATAGTTTATTTTGGGGAGGGGTACTGGGGACTGAACTCAGGGATACTCGACTACTGAGCCACATCCTCAGCCCTATTTTGTATTTTATTTAGAGACGGGGTCTCATTGAGTTGCTAAGTGCCTTGCATTTTGCTGAGGCTGGCTTTCAACTTGTGATCCTCCTGTCTCAGCCTCCTGACTCGCTGGGATTACAGGCATGCACCACCATGCCCGGCTGTAGTTCATTTTTTTACAAATTTTTAGAGATGTTGACGAAACTATTCCATTTTAAATAGTTGTTGATGGATTTTTATTCATTTATTATACGTAGTGCTGAGGATTGAACCCAGTGCCTCACACGTTAGGCAAGCGCTCTACCACTGAGCTACAGCCCTAGCCCTGAACCTTTTATTTTTCATATGTGGTGATGAGGATGGAACCCAGTGCCTCATACATGCTAGGCAAGCGCTTTACCACTGAGCCACAACTCCAGCCCTGTAGTTTATTTTTGATACTGGGGATTGAACCCAGTACTGAGCCATACTCCTGGACCCTTTCCTGTATACTTTAAATGTACAAGAACCATGTATTACTTTTGGGATCACAACACTATGGGGAGTCTAGGATGCAGCAATGAGAAGTGGTCAGGAGCCATTTTGAGGGTATCTGCCCTGCCACAAACTCACCATGTGGCCATAGACAAGAGCCCTCAAAGGCTGAGCAACCTATGCATGTGGAGGCTCGGCATGGTTACTGTGCCAGGTTGAGTCCCACCACCTGCAGCAAAGGAGCAGATCACTAAAGATCACTGCTGGCTGGTCCTCTGCTTTCCTGCCCTCTGCTGGCAGTGTGGAGCCAGACATGCAAGGCATAACACATGGCATTCTATCCTGGCATTTTATCACCTACTTTTTTTGTTGTTACCAGGGATTGAACCCAGGGGCATTTAACCACTGAGCCACATCCCCAGCGCTTTTTTGTATTTTATTTACAGACAAGGTCTCACCGAGTTGCTGAGGCTGGCTTTGAACTCGTGATCCTACCACCTCAGCCTCTGGAGCCACTGAGATTACAGGTGTGTGTCACCCCACCCAGTTTATCAGCGACTTAAAAATACATACATGTAAGCTGGATGCAGTTGCACGTGCCTGTAATCCCAGCAGTTCGGGAGGCTGAGGAAAGAGGATCACGAGTTCTAAGCCAACCTCAGCAACTTTGCAAACCCTTTCTCAAAAACTAAAAATTGCAGCCGGGGACAGAGGCACATGCCTGTAATCCCAGCAGTTTGGGAGGCTCAGAGAGGAGAATCATGAGTTCATAGCCAGCCTCACCAACAATGAGGCACTAAGCAACTCAGTGAGACCCTATCTCTGAATAAAATGCAAAATATAGGGCTGGGATGTGGTTCAGTGGTTGAGCACCCCTGAGTTCAATCCTTGGTACCAAAAAATAAAAAACTGCTGGGCATATGGCTCAGTGGTTAAGTGCCCCTAAGTTCAATCCCTGGTATCAAACAATAAAAATACACATAAACGTTGACATTATAAAATATACACCAAATGCAGAAAACCTGGGAATTAAGTAGGAATACAGACAGGTGGAGAATCTGATTATTCATAGATGAGGGGGCACTGCAGTTTTTGGAGCTTCCCCTCCTTGTCATTAAAGCAGCAGCAATTCCAAAACCTGAGGAATGACCCATAACCGACCTTTCCATCCCTAGGCCCTCAGATGCTGAGGTTGTCTGGTGTCAGCTTTTCTTTTTTCTTATTGGTCCTGGAGATTAAACTCAGGGGCACTCGACCACTGAGCCACATCCCCAGCCCTATTTTGTGTTTTATGTAGAGACAGGGTCTCACTGAGTTGCTTAGCGCCTCACCGTTGCTAAGGCTGGCTTTGAACTCGCGATTCTCCTGTCTTAGCCTCCCTAAGTGCTGGGATTACTGGCATGCGCCCCCGTGCCCAGCTTGGTGTCAGCTTTTCCTGGTGAAAACACCTGCAGACAATATTGTACATGCAGTTTTACCCACATTCCAAGTAAGTTCTCACATAGTTTTTTGATTGGTCATTTTTATAAGTAGTTATAAGTAATTTGGGAAATGAGGGAATAAAACCCACAAAACACAAACATACATATTTATGGGTAGCATTTGATTACTTCCCCAAGACCAAAACAAAAATACAGAACCAAATAAGCAAAGCCAGATAAACCAAAGATCTAGAGCCCCTATGTCACAGGATCCCAATTTCTCCCCCAGTAGGAAAAGCCAACAAGTTAAAAATAAACGGTCTTTTTATTGTGTATCCACGAAAACAAAGTCAGGGAGGCCTTTGGTTAATCTCCCTGACAAGGTGACAATGAACAGGAGGCATGCATGACAACAACCATGTTCTCCTCTGAAGGAATGAGGTCTTGCTCTCCTGGGCCCTAAGGATTAGAGGCAAGCAGGGCCAGAAGGCTCCAGAGGAAGGCACACCCAGGCCCAATCAGTTGTGGAGGGCCTAAGTCTGCTGCCTCCCTGCAGGATGAGGCAGGGGGTGGGGGTGGGGGGAAGCACTGCCCTGGGCTAGGCCCAACACCCCCAAGCTAGAACACACAGAAAAGCCCCCACCCCCCCACCCCCAGCAAACACTGCTAAGGCAGTCAGCCA
Source organism: Xerus rutilus (assembly GCA_028644305.1). Taxonomy (NCBI): domain Eukaryota; kingdom Metazoa; phylum Chordata; class Mammalia; order Rodentia; family Sciuridae; genus Xerus; species Xerus rutilus. The sequence continues at coordinate 1,081,261 of CM053417.1, forward strand.
GGACTTTCAAGAAGAGCTGGCTCAGAAATCAAGACTCAGGGATCCATCCAGAAGGGGTTGCCTTCCTCGGCCTGCATGGAGTAGTAAACAAAGAGCAGGAAGGCGGCAAACACAAGGAAAAGCAGCAGCTGGCCCCAGAGTGGGACCTGGCGATCCTGGCCTAGATCAGCCACAGGGGCCTGCTTTTCTGGTCGGATGGCACGGCGAGCAAGCCATGAAGGAGTGGCAGAAGATGAGGACACAGAAGAAGTGGAGGATGTAGGATAATAGGACAGGCCCAGGGAGCTCCTGTTGGAAACAGGACGGTAGTGTGCGATGCTCTGGTAGGTGCTGTCCCGGCCATATACAGGGCGTTCCCTGTGGTAAAAGAAGGGAGCAGGTAGGCCAGGAGAGCCTGGACCTAGAGACTGCCCCTGTCTCTAGACCTTCCTAGTACTCACCTATCCTTGCCCTCCTCTTCAGAAGAAGAGAAAAGATTGTCATCACGCACCTGCAGAACAGAGTTGGGGTTAGGAGACTGGCTGGCAGGAACAGCAGGACTTGTTCTTGTCCATTAGTCTAAATGTGCCTCACCATTACTTCAAGGCCAAATACCTGCCTCCTCCAGAACCATTCTGGGTTCCTTGCCTTTTCTCTGCAAAGCCCTGCCACTTAGTACCTATCCCAGCTGCCTGTGCCACAGTGCCGTCCTTTGCCCCTTAGAATTCTCAGAAAGTTTGAACCTAGAAGCCGGGCATGGTGGCTCATGTTTGTAATCCCAGCACTTTGGGAGGCTGAGACAGGAGGATTGTGAGTTCAAAGCCAGCCTCAGCAACGGCAAGGCACTAAGCAACTCAGTGAGACACTGTTCTCTACATAAAACACAAAATAGGGCTGGGGATGTGGCTCAGTGGTCAAGTGCCCCTGAATTCAATCCCCATTCAAAAAAGTGAAGTTTGAACCTAGAGTCCAGACTAGGGTGCAAGATATGCCCCATGTGCTCTAGGGAAATATGTTTTATTGTTTACTTGGAGTACTGGGCATGGAAATGTGAGCAAGTGCTCTTCACTGAGCTACACATGCTGGCCCTAATCAAATAGTTTGCACATCCCTAGAACACTTTGCACAAACAGTTGTAGGTTGACCCTAACACTAACCCCTCCCTAGAGGCTGAGGAACTACCAAATGGCTCCTTGGATTTATCCAAACCCAGTTATGATCACCTCAGGCTGCAACCAAGGTGTGTGTGACTAGCTCACCTGGTGGTGGAAGGTGTCAGCATCTGAGAGTGAAGTTGCTGGCTGGCGGAAGCCCTTGGAAGTGCTCAGAGAGTCAGGCTCTCCGTAGGTCCTGGTGGTCAAGTAACTCTCCTCATAGTAGTCATCATTATAGCCTTGGGAAGGGAAACAGTGACAGAAGAGGCAGTGATGTCCTCCAGTTGTCCGGATGGCCCTAATCTGAATCCCATTTGGGGGCCTGCACCAGTTCCTTTCCTCTAGAGTTACTCAGGAATGCTAGACAGGGTGGGGTGAAGGTGTCAAGGCACTGGCCCCGCCCATCTTACCCTTGCTCTGGTAAAGTAAGGCATCCTCTTTCTTAGGCAGATCATACATATCCGAATCCATGGATGCTGAATCCTCGTCTGAATTGAGAGAGGGGGAGTACCATTTGCCCTCAGGCTTCCCTTCCTTCTCCCTCTAGTCTACTGCCCCTGCCACACTCACAACTCCATCCTCCCAGTTGCCCAAGTCCCGTCCCCAGGAGTAGCCAGCGGGGCTCTGGGACAGAGGATCTCACCCGAGAACCGATAGGAGAATGAGGAGGAGGACGAGTTGGGAGGCGAGAGCCTCCGCCTCTGGGTCTCATACTCGAAGATTTTCTTTTCGTAGAGCTTTCGAGTGGAGCCTGGCCAGACACGGGGCGGTCAGGAGTGTGGAGCACAGAGTGTGAGCCCAGGGAAGACAATGCGGAGAGCGCGGGGGGTGAAGGAAGGTGGGGAGGGAACCCGAGGGGAAGGAGGGGGTCAGTGGGGGCGTGAGGCGGAGCGCGGGGAGCGGGTCCCGGGAGAGGTCCCGCACGCCACCCGCCGCCGCGTACCCACGACGGGCCCGTGCGGGATGTTGTACTGGCGCAGAACTGCAGCCAGCTCGGTGTCCGACAGGACCGCGTAGTCGTCCATGGCGGGCGCGGCCGGCACCGGAAGACGAGTAGTGAAGGCCTAGGTGCTGCCCAGGCCTGGCTACAGAGGCCAAGAAACCGCTGCCTCGGAGCGGGAGAGAGGCAGCGCCAATGCCTCGGGAGCGGCCGCGCTCGCTGCACGCCTGCGTCACGCTGGCGTCACAGCCGCGGGCCTCACAGGCTGCGCGCGCCGCGCGGGGAGGAGCTAAACCGCCCGAGCAACCGGTGCAGACCGGTCTGGCTGTTGTAGAAGGCGCGGCCGGGCCGCGCGCTGGGGGCGGGACTGACAATCCCATACGTCACAATCGTGCAGGATTGGCTAGAGCAAGAAGAGGGGTAGGGGCTGAAGAGGAGCCAAAGCGGTGAGGGGCGTGGCATGCAGGGAGCCACACCTACGTAGTTGTGAGGGCGGGTGTGGCTGCTCGCGGGGGAGGGGTGCGGGAGCTGGCGGCCAGCCAAGACGTCGAGCGCTGGCGCGTTTCGGCTAGATGCTCCAGAGGGCCAGAAGAACGCGACTAAACCAGCAGAAACCGGCTGGGAGGTGGGAGTGGGCGGAGTCAAGCATTTGGTGGTAGCTCGCTTCCGTGTCATTTGGGGCTTCATCTCGTTCAGTTTTTCCCTGCTGCAGGGCGTGGGGTCGCCCGGCCGCACCCCCGTCAGCAGCAGTAGAAAGTGCCCAGCCCTAAGAGTGAGCCCTTCGTGAGCGCCCGGCACGCCTGCGAGCGCTTTGTGTGCGCAAGGCCAAGAAAGCCGCTGCCTCGCAGGGCCGCGACCCCACGCGGTCCCCTCGCAGATCCCGGGCCCCTGGCGGGCCCTCTCAGTCGGCCAGGCCCGCCCTCGCCTGCGCACCTGAGCCCGCCGGTTCCCACCACCTCCCTGCCTGCTCCCTTGCTCCACCGCTCCACTCGGGAGGAAATGGGGCACTGGGCCAGGAGGCCGCCAGCACTCTAGGAGCAAGCAGCCTCGAAGGGGCCCAGGCGTGCCAATGGGCACGGGCAGACGGTGCCATGTGATGCATGCAGACAGCGTGTGCCCGCCTAACACCACCATAACGTCCACCTGGGGCCCTGGGAGGGGGATTCCTCTCTTGGCCTAAGGGCGCCTGAACCCGGTGTTACCAGGGGTGGCCAGACAGGGCACAGGAGTGTGGCATACCATGGAAAGTTGCCAAGACTTGCTAAGGATCCTAAACTAACAGTTGGTGAGGGCCTTGATCAGAAAAGAACTGTCTGGTGGAGAATGGAAAGATGGTGACAGTCGTATTCTAAACAAAGCCTGTTCATAGAGTGTGGGGCCAACTAGGATGCTCTAATTGGGCAGGCCCAGAGCTGGGGGAATATAGAGATGAGGTACTTAGGATGCTTGGTCTCTTAGATGATGGCTGATGACAGAGGAAGAAGAGAAGAGAGCTCTGCACATGTCAATACTGGCTGATCCAGCTGGTGAGGGTCAAAGGACAATTTTCCTTTTTTCTTTTTTTTCTTTTTTTGGTACCAGGGATTGAACTCAGTGGCACTCGACCACTGAGCCACATCCCAGCCCTATTTTGTGTTTTACGTAGAGACAGGGTTTCACTGAGTTGCTTAGTGCCTCACCGTGGCTGAGGCTGGCTTTGAATTCGTCATTCTCCCGTCTCAGCTTCCCAAAGTGCTGGGATTACAGGCGTGTGCCACTGCACCTGACTCAAAGGACAATTTTCCATGGAGGTTTTTAGAGGTGGACAATCACACAGTATTGAAGAGACAGAGCTCTGTTATGAACACACACAAAGACACTAATGAAGAAGAATTGCTCTTCTCTTGATTTTAGAGGAAAGGCAAGGCCCTACTCTGTCTCCTGCAATGTGAGAGGAGGTATATGGGTTCCCAAATACACTGTACTAGCATCTAGAGACAGGAGAGCATTAAACGGGAGCCTGCTTCTCTCTCTCTCTCTCTCTCTCTCTCTCTCTCTCTCTCTTTTGGTACTGAGGACCTAACCCAGGGGCACTTAAGCACTGAGCCACATCCCCAGCCCTTTTAATTTTTTCATTTTGTGACAGAATCTTGCTAAGTTGCTTAAGGCCTCACTAAGTTGCTGAGGTTGGCTTTTGTTTTTTAGTTGTAGATGGACACAATACCTTTATTTTATTTATATGTGGTGCTGAGAAACAAACCCAGTGCCTCACACATGCTAGGCAAGTGCTCTGCCACTGAGCTACAGCCCCAGCCCTGAGACTGTCTTTTTTTTTTGGTACCGAGGATTGAACTCAGGGGTGCTTTACCACTGAGCCACACCACCAGCCACTTTTATTCTTTTTGTTTGTTTGCTTTTCTTTTTGTTTTTGGCACCAGGGATTGAACTCAGGGACACTCGACCACTGAGCCACATCCCCAGCCCCATTTTGTGTTTTATGTAGAGATAGGGTCTCACTGAGTTGCTAAGTGCCTTGCATTTTGCTGAGGCTGGCTTTTAACTCGCGATTCTCCTGTCTCAGCCTCCCTAAGTGCTGGGCTCCCAGAGGTCTGTGCATACAGAGTGCTTGCTCAGTCCTCCCCCTGCCACCCCTCCCCATACAGATTCAAGCTGTTTCCTTATGAGGTCAAGGAATTCTAGGTTTGCTTTCTCCCTAAGGAACACCCCCCCACACCTGCCTCAGCACTGTGCTTTGTATGCCCCCCAGTACCCCAGCATGAGGTCCTACTGCAGATGGCACCAGGAAGCTAAACTGTGATGGTCCCCCTGCACCAACCCATAGGTACCTGGAGCCTAAGTCTGGCCCCATGGCAGTGCAGCTCTGTTCCAGATCATTAGAAGCCAGGCAAGCCCTAGATCAATACAGCTAATAGGCTGCATTGTCCATCATATAGAGGATGCTGGGGTGAGGAGAATCTTGCCCAAGGACCCCGAATGTAGCAATTCATAAATGGAAACATTTTCCTCAGCCAGTACATGGCCGTCTGGGCAATGATGACCTGGCCTAGCCTCAGAGTTCTCTCAGGTAGGAGTTATCAGAGGGGCTGGAAGGGTATGTACAGGCATCCTAAGTGCCTGCGGGGAGTTCTTCCTAGGAAGCGCAAGGAGAGTAGACATTGGAGTGCAGCTGGTGCTAAGTCAAGAATAAGAGGACTGAATTTTTCTTTTAAGCATGGAAACAACTTTTAATCAGTATGTTGTATAACTTGGAATCCCAACAAGATTTAAAGTTATAAGGAAAAAAGTCTACATGAAAAAACTTCTTCGGGCTGAGGCTGTAGCTCAGTGGCAGATGCTTGCCTAGCATGCGTGAGGCACTGGGTTCGATCCTCAGCACCACATATAAATAATAAATGAATAAAATAAAGATCCATCAACAAGTAAAAAAAACTTATAAAATAAAAAAAAACTTCTTCAACACAAGGAGGAAATGTCTATTATGTTTATTATGAACTTCACCGGGAAACAGTTGGTGCTATGCAAACCTTTGTGACCCTGACACCTGGAAGAAGTTGAGGCAAAGGACTACTTGTGTTTAGAGTGTACAAAGGGTGGGGAGGGTAGTATAAAGAGGGTAGTGTAATAGGGGTCCTGAGACAGCCACACAGCCACCACTTCTTTTGTGCTCCTCCCCATCCTCCCCTTGGCTCTGATTGCGATGCCTCTGGGTAGGTGGGTTTTCCTTCTGGAAGGACAGCCTTGGCTGTGAACTCCATCTCAGCTACCTCATGAGCTCAGCCTCCTTGTTTAATAAGCAAAGCTAATCCACTGGTCTTCCCAGTGGAGGCTTCCACTGGGAGCAGCTGGAGACCCTGGCACTGTTGGGAGGCTCTCATAATGAGTCAGGGTATGAAATGTCAGCAGTGGATGGGGAAAGCCTGGAAGGCAACCAGCACCTTGTTATTTGTGTGAAACAAGATGGCCAGATTCACTCAGCAGGTGTAACCAAACTCTTTACTTTTCTATTTTTTTTCCTTTTTTCCCTTCTTCTCTTCCTTTGTTTCACTTTTTGATAAAATAGAATAGAAAATAGAGTACACTGCATATTCTAACGGCAAGTCTCATTTCGTGAAATGTTTGTTTCAATCATACATGTGTGTATATGTGTGTAGATGTATGTGTACTTGCTCAGGATCTAAAATGCAGCTCCCATTGATACTTGCAGGCCAAATGTCGAAATGATATTGTTTTATGTGGCCTCCCCCTAGGAAGTGACATTTGAGCTAAATCTGAAGCTACCAGGAAATGGGCATGTAGAAGAGGAAGAGGAAGCCTGGCAATTCCAGGGTGTGGCTGTGCCCACCAGGTTCACAGACACTTGGTTCATTGGCTGCACCCCACTGCACACTCCCAGGCTTTGGGACTGCATATTTGATATTGCAGTAGGAATTCAGTACGTTTGTGCTGCCTGCTCCTAGGTCAGGCCTGTTCTCAGCAGAGGCCAAACCAGTAGCAGTCTGGAAGCTTGTGCCCTGCAGTCCGCCACACCGGGACCTGGAGCATGGTAGGGGCTTACTGAACACCTGGTGGTGCCCCTCACCCCAGGGGCAGGATCTGACTTGTGTGGCCAGCCCTGGTTTAGGGCAGAGACAGAGGACGTGACTGGTTGGTTCCCTGGAGAAGGTGGCCTTGGAGCTGGGCCTTTCCAGCAGGGGAGTGCTTGGATCCCCCTCAACTCAGCCATCCAGGCTTGTGGAAGTCGGGCCTAGACAAGGGCTCCGCAGGCCCCGCGGACGCTGAAGGTGAGCCCCCTCCCCCCGCCCCCGGGGCCTGGCGGCCCTAGCCGGGCGGTGAGCTCATCCCGGGGGGCGGCGTCGCCAGGCGACGGGGCGCTGGAGCTCATGGCGCGCCCCCCGCACCGCCCCCGCTTCTGGGCGATTTTACCAATTAAGGCTTTCTTGCCGGGCCGGGCCGGGCCGGGCGCGGGGCGGGCGCGGGGCGGGGATGCGACCAACAAGAAGGCGGGCAGCGGCAGCCCATTCGCGTGGAGGCGCGCGGCGCTCGGTGGACGCCAGTAGAGCCCTGAGGCGCCGGGCGCGGGCGCGAAGGCGAGCCGGGCGCCACCCTGCGGTTGCCAGCCGCCGGCAGGGACAGCAGGTGAGTCCTCTGTGGAAGGCTCCACGTCGAACTGTCGCAGTGCTGCTCGCGGGCTGGGGCCGGTGGCGAAGGCGCGAGGAGAGGCTGCCAAATTCCGGCGCCCGCGCACGCCCAGATCCCGGGCAGGTGCAGCTCGCGTAGGTGAGCTCAGGTCCCAGGCATCTGGGATGGGTATCCAGAGGCTGCCTTCCATAATTTACCCAGGAATCCCTGTCTGTGTCCATAGTCTGGGAGCCCAAGGACACGGGGGTTCCTGACAGAGAGGGAGGGTCTTTGAGCCTTTGGCAAGAGATGGGTGAAGGGTTGGGTGCCCATGAACACATCACTACATCCCTGTCTGGAAAGAAAGGTCCTCACATCAGGACCTTGTGTGTGAGAGAGTTGAGTGGCCACCTGTAGACACCTTACAGGATTGTGAAGGGGAATAGTGATTCCTTTGCTGGCGCAAGTCTACAGGGTACCAGCCTCTTCCAGCACAGGGGAGCTAATTCAGGGGCTGCTGAACTCCGTGGGGACTGTGGTGGGCTTTGGCCAGGCTAAATTTCCTGTCTGGGCCCTGGGCTCTGACCCAGCTTGGCTCTGAGTGGGATATTCACCGCCAGCAAGAGTGTAAGCAGCCACAGCACCAGATCCCCATGCCACCTAGGGCCAGGAAAAGTAGGTGAAACCCTCTGGCAGGCCCATTTGTGTGTGCTCTAGGCTGCATAACCAAGGTGGGAACTTAGCAAATGGGTGCCGTCGCCTGTCATACCTGGACTTGCCTTGCCAGCTGGGTCGCCTCACATCACCGCTCCTGCTGGTTCCTTCCCTCCTGGCGCCCCCTGGCTACACAGGCCTAGAAAAGTCTTGGGGATCCCAGCTGAATAGCCCCCTGCACTGGGGATATAGTTCCCTGTGGGAGGGTTTGTCCTGGGGTCTGTGGGCCAGGGGTGGGGAAGTGGGAGGGGCGTGTCTAACATCCAAGAATCTACTCCAAATAAGGGAAAATATGAAAGCGCTGGATTTTTGCTTCCTAGGGCTGCCCGATCTGGGGGCTTTGGGATGGGGCGACATCTGGTGGTGGTACTATGTCCTCCACACTTCCATTCCTTCTTTCCCCTAAATAGCCAAAACCTAGGAGTGGAAGTCAGGACACCCAAGTTCTGTCCTTTCTCCTGGACTTGACTATTGGTCAGTTACTGTGACTCAGTTTCCTTGTTCTCTGAAGAGTAAGGAATGAACTCCAGATGACTCAGCTGGATGGCACTTAGTGGAGAATCAATTCTTGATGGAATTGCATCTCTGGGTATTTCCTTTCCAGTGGGGCAGGAAGACCAGAAGGACACCATTTGAATGGGGCCTGTCAAGGTGGAATTTGTATGGGTTCCCCCTTCACAGGGCTTTCTGTTACCTCCTGTCAGCTCTTAGACACTGGTGCATTTTGTGCAGTGGTGTGAAAGATAGGGGGTCAAGAGAGGGGAGGGTACAGGGGTGGGCACTGAAAAATACCATTTGGACCACCACTAGTGGGAAGACCAGTGGGGTTGCAGGCAGACTCCATGCATGGAGGCAGGGGAGATACACTGAGATCACAGTCTCATCACAGGCAAAGCAGACAGCCAAAGCCAAGGAGAGTCAACCATATTTGGGCATAACATGATGGCTCAATCCTTTTCTCACTGGTCTTCAGAAGATAAATTAATTAATTATTACTAAAATTGACCAGTAGGGACAAAGATCTACCTTTCTGGAAAAAAAGACATAGAGAAGGAAACATTCTGGAGAGGGGAGGGACAGAGTCCACCCTGGGGAAGGAGCCATAGGTAGGCTGACATCTCATGACTGAAGAGTTGCAGTGCGTGTCTTCTATACCTGTGCTTCTACCCTGTGCTCTTGCTGATCTCTGTACCATCTTCGGAATATCTACCAGAAAATTAACTTTTAATGAATAACCTCACACTACTTTGGGGAAACAGCCCAGGCTCCTAAGCAAGAATTGGCAACCCCTAATCATTCCCCCCAGTTCCCTGGCCCTCTGTCCTCAAGCCCCCTCTATACCTCCCACTGATCTGGCCACCCCTGGTAACACCGGGTTCAGGCGCCCTTAGGCCAAGAGAGGAATCCCCCTCCCAGGGCCCCAGGTGGACGTTATGGTGGTGTTAGGCGGGCACACGCTGTCTGCATGCATCACATGGCACCGTCTGCCCGTGCCCATTGGCACGCCTGGGCCCCTTCGAGGCTGCTTGCTCCTAGAGTGCTGGCGGCCTCCTGGCCCAGTGCCCCATTTCCTCCCGAGTGGAGCGGTGGAGCAAGGGAGCAGGCAGGGAGGTGGTGGGAACCGGCGGGCTCAGGTGCGCAGGCGAGGGCGGGCCTGGCCGACTGAGAGGGCCCGCCAGGGGCCCGGGATCTGCGAGGGGACCGCGTGGAGTCGCGGCCCTGCGAGGCAGCGGCTTTCTTGGCCTTGCGCACACAAAGCGCTTGCAGGCGTGCCGGGCGCTCACGAAGGGCTCACTCTTAGGGCTGGGCACTTTCTACTGCTGCTGACGGGGGTGCGGCCGGGCGACCCCACGCCCTGCGAGGGGTCGGGGCGGGGAGGGGATGACAGTGGTGGGGCGCAGGGAAAGGGTGGAGCCCAAGTGACTCAGGGACCCCATTCGCCCCACCCCAGCGCCCGCAGGGGCCTTGAGGAAGGAAAGTCCCTTTTGTAAGGGCGTGTCGGTTGGATCCCAGCAGTCCAGCGCTAGACACTCAAAAGACTTTCCTCCCTCCAGCGTGTTTCCTGAAGCGCTAGCGCAGAGGTAGCAGGACCTGGGCGCCTCCTGGCCCCCTTCTGGGCTCTAAGACATGGGATTCGGGTCTTAACGGCTGCAGTGGGGGGCTTCATGGGGGCATTCCGACGGGCGGGGCGGGCGCGGCTCCGAAGCTCCACCCAGATTCCCCGCCCCACAGAGGCCCCGCCTCAGGCTCCGCCCTCTACCCGCATTTAAAGGGCTCGCTCTCTCCGCAGCGCAACCTCTGTTCTCTGCCTCGCGTCGCGCGCGCTTAAGTGCCTGCAACTTTAATTAAAGGGCCGTCCCCTCGCAGAGACTGCAGCACCGCCCCTCCGGCTCCTCGCGCCTCAAAATGAGTAGCTCCCACTCCCGATCCGGCCAGAGCGCATCGGGCGCGGCTCCGGGCGGCGGTGCCGATACGCGGGACGCCGAGATGCCGGCCACCGAGAAGGACCTAGCGGAGGACGCACCATGGAAGAAGATCCAACAGAACACGTTCACTCGCTGGTGCAATGAACACCTTAAGTGCGTGAGCAAGCGCATCGCCAACCTGCAAACAGACCTGAGCGACGGACTGAGGCTCATCGCGCTGCTTGAAGTACTCAGCCAGAAGAAGATGCATCGCAAGCACAACCAGCGACCCACGTTCCGCCAGATGCAGCTTGAAAACGTGTCGGTGGCGCTCGAGTTCCTGGATCGAGAAAGCATCAAGCTAGTGTCCATCGGTGAGCGCGCGGGCTGTCCCCGGGCGCCGCATGGGCGAGGGCGGGGGCTCAGGGTTCCCCCATCCCCCCTGGGCCGACCCCTCCTAGTTCCCCTCCCCGGCCGCCGCACAGGCCTCCAGGCCACCCCTCTATGCGCGGGCCTCAAGAACAAAGGCGCGCGGGCTGGCCCGCTGAGCGTGCGAACCGCTACGCGCCCCCGCTGGCCGGCGCCCAGGCTGAGCTCACATCCTCCACAGGCCGCGCCCCCACTGCTGCACCCGCGCTGGTACCGGGCCTGTTGGGGCGGTCATTGACCCGGTTCCTGCCCCTGAGTGCCATGCCCCATCCCCGAGGAGAGGGAGATCCAGGCTCACCTCCTACAGCAGTTTAGAGAGGGCCCTCTGGCTTTCAGGTGCCTCAGTGGTTCTAAAGTAGGGATTGGAACTTGTGGGTCCCATTGTCTAGGGCTCTCAGGCTTCTATACCTGAAAGACGACCCCTCCCCACTGAAAGTGGTTTCAATCCCCCTGTTATATATATTTTCCCCAGGGAACTTGGGGACCAGAGAAGCATGGCTGGCAAGACTGCACCCAAAGTTAGTTGAGTTTGGTTGAGTGAAGGAAGACATCTGGCTTGTAGTCACTAACTTTACTGCTGATAATTGGCCAAACTTGCTTCTATGTCAGCCTTGGTTTTCTGCATCTAGAATACTGGAGTTGGTTGAAAGTTGTTCCAGTGTGCACTGGGCTCGCTGCCAGCCCAGTGTCCGTGTTACTGGACTGGAGGGACTGGCATTGGCCAGGCCTACTGAAGCATCCCAGGTCTTTCTCATAATAGAGGCTGGTCAGGGACAGGCAACAGAACCGGTGACTTGGGGGAATGTGGATCGGGGAGAGTAGAAGGGGGATGAACCTTCTTTTCTTCATAAATAGGGCTTCCAGTTGTCTTTATGGCCCAAGAATGGTAAATGCTGAGCCCTAGAAAGTGAGGTACTACAACTTAGTTCCCCTGACCACTCAGGGGCAGGTCCCAAGAGCTGAACTTCTTTCTTTGGAATGCTATTCCTGGCTGGGAGGCCCACCCCCCAGTTCCAGCCTCAGTCTAGCCAAGCTGAGTCATTTCTGAGTCCTGGGTGGGGGGGCAACCGGATGTGGGGAGGCAAGCCACACCCCAGCTCTTTGGGGGGGGTCTCCTCCCTCCTCCCTTCTCCCCTCCTTCTTGTGAGCTGGCTGGAGCAGGCCTAGTTCCCAGAGCTTTGCCATATAAGGCAAAAAAATGTTGGAAAGCAGCAGTGATTAGGGGAGGGAGGGGGCCTGGCTGGCCCTGGGGCTGGGGAAAGGGGGTGGGATGGGGCGGGGCCATCTAACCAGGCAGTCTCCCAGCCCTGGGCCCTGGTCCTTCCTTCCCTCTGGGGAGGGGGAGGGGGTTGGCATTAGCCCACTTGATAAGGACCCCGAGAGGGCCTGGCCCTACCTACCAGAGCTGATGGGCCTGGCCTTGCCCTTCTCCTTGGAGGCCACTGAAAGCCTCCAGCCTCCTGAGGGCTCTTGTGCTGGACCCAGGGCACTGGGGTGGAATCGTAGTGGGAAGCCCCAACACTGTGGGCCTTACATCCTTGGTCTTCTCTGAATCCTCCTCCCACAATTTGGGGACAGTGAAAGGCAGCCCTGAGGGGCCAGGACCAACCCATCTGGGAACAGCGGGGATGGGGGCACTCTGCTTTGAGCAGCTCAGCTGGTGTTCCAGGTGCTTCCATCTAGATCGAAAGGCCACTTGCCATTGATGGATCCCCCCTTTTGATGGTGTCCATTCCCTTCTCACTGCACCTCCCTAGTTGACTCACTAGATAAGTATTCTGTGATTATAGGGGAGGCCAGCAGGGTTTCCAAAGATGAGCTCTCAGAAGGCCTGCTCCACCCAGAGCCACCCACCCTTGAGGACTCTGAGATCCAGAGGTGGCCTTCTTGGGTGGGGCCCAGAGGGGTTGCCATGGTGATGAAGGGGTGTAGGGTGCCTGCCTTAACCACTTCCCCTGTGGTAAACATGGTGCCCGCCTGAGGCCTAGGAGCCCGTTAGGTGGCAAGTAGGGCGGGTGGTGGGTGGCCGCTGAGTGGGTTCTGCTGAGGCAGCAGGATGCAGGGACCCCACCCAAAGCCTCTACTGGGCAGCAGAGCCAGGTTCACCCAGCCCCACCGTTCTCCTTCTCCTCCAGCTGGGTAAGGGGGCCCCCCACAATGTTTCCTGCTCTGTCACCCCAGCAGATCTCTGTGGGCTCTAGTGAGTCAGGACCATGTGGCTCAGCCCCTGGTTCCTTTAAGCCCTGGCACCTCTCCCAAGGCAGTGTTACAGCCTTCTTCCACCTTCTCCTACTGTGGCTGAAGGGACAAGGATGTGGAGAGGGTGGGGCTCACACCCCTTCACACAAGGGTCCTTGCCTAATGCCTCTACTTCCCCTGCCTCACACCCACCACCCATCCACCCTGGAGTAACAGTTGTATTTCTCAACCACTCTTTGCCAACCCAGCCTTCCTCTTCCTCAGCCCCAGCCCAGTTTGAGGTCTGGGGCCCTGGTTTCTAGACCAGCTAGGGCTGGGCTACTTCTCCCATTTCCCAGAGATCCCTGGAGATAGGGGCAGGTCTCCATCTTGGCAGCTACAGAGTGTCCATCTCTCCTCCAGTTACCTTGGGAGAGGCTTTCCCTGGACCTGTCTGCAGTCTGTGTCACTCTTCTGCCCTTCCTCTGGGCCCTGAGGCCTTCTGGAAATATCCCCCTTATTTTCCTTGTGTGTTTATGGATGTCTTCTCTCTCCCCCAGAAGTCTTCACCTCTGATACCACAGAGAGGCTCTGGGAAAAGTGTGTCTGATACCCTACCCCTAGGTGGGACAGGGTCTCTTCCCTGTGCCTCCCTGTGCTGTGAGACCCCGGCCTCACCATCAAGGAGTGACCTGACTCCCTGTCTGAGGGCACTCTCCCCCAACTCCATGGGGAGGCTGTCCAGTACTGCCATTTTTTTACCCTATAGACAGCAAGGCCATTGTGGATGGGAACCTGAAGCTGATCTTGGGCCTCATCTGGACCCTGATTCTGCACTACTCCATCTCCATGCCCATGTGGGATGAGGAGGAGGATGAGGAGGCCAAAAAACAGACCCCCAAGCAGAGGCTCCTGGGCTGGATCCAGAACAAGCTGCCACAGCTGCCCATCACCAACTTTAGTAGGGACTGGCAGAGTGGCCGGGCCCTGGGTGCCCTTGTCGATAGCTGTGCTCCAGGTGAGGGGGCACGAGGTGTAAATCATTGGGATCAGGCTGTCTGGAGGAGATCTGGAAGGTAGTTCTGCAGCCCTCTATCCCCCAGCTCAAAGTACAGCCTTCCTTGTGTTACAGGCCTGTGTCCTGACTGGGACTCCTGGGATGCCAGTAAGCCTGTCAATAATGCACGAGAGGCCATGCAGCAGGCTGATGACTGGCTGGGCATCCCTCAGGTATGCTCCCTTCCTGGCCCTATTAGAGGCTATGGGGGCCTGTTTGCAATGAGGAGTGCCCCAATGGCTCCTGTCTTTTGCTTGTGACAGGTGATCACTCCTGAGGAGATTGTGGACCCCAATGTGGATGAGCACTCTGTCATGACTTACCTGTCCCAGTTCCCCAAGGCCAAGCTGAAGCCAGGGGCTCCCCTGCGGCCAAAACTGAACCCAAAGAAAGCCCGAGCCTATGGGCCAGGTGAGGGAGCTGGCCAGAACCACCAGGTGTTGTGGTGCACCAACATTCTCCCCATACATAGTGTATTGTCAGAACGTGGAGGACAAGGAGTCTTGGGTAAAGTGGCAGCTAGGTGATAAAGTACCACTCAAACAAGTCAGATGGGAGTGCTTGCCTTGGCAGCAGAGATAGTAAAATTGGAATGATATGGAGATCAGCACAAGGGTAATACGCACGTTCATGACGTGTTCCATTCTTTTAAAAAAATATCTTAGCTGGGCAAGGTGGGACATACTTGTAATCCCAGTGACTTGGGAGGCTGAGGTGGGAGGATTGCAAGTTGAGAGACACACTCAGCAACTTAAGGAGGCCCTAAGCCACTCAGTGAGACCTTGTTTTTAGTGTGTGGTTTTTTTTTTAAATATTGTTTTATAGTTGAACACAATATCTTTATTTTATTTGTTTTTTTTTCTATGTGGTGCTGAGGATCGAATCCAGTGCCTCACACATGCGAGGCAAGCGCTCTACACTGAGCAACAATCCCAGCCCCGAGACCTTGTTTTTAAATAAAAAGGCTGAGGATGTGGCTCAGTGGTTAAGTGCCCCTGGGTTCAATCCTCAGTACAGAAAAAAATCTGATGGGACTGGATCAGGGGTGGTTAGAACTAGTCAATTGACAAGAGAGTGCTAGGAAATTCCTCAAGTCACACAAGGCTGTGGGGAAGCCTCCCTAGGGAGGGAGGACCCAGTGGGCCCCTTCCGTATGATTGGGAGATGAACCAGTGCCCAGGGAAAGGGTTGGGCAATCACACTGGTGTGGCGAACCTGGGTGTTCCAGAAAACAGGCATGAGCCTGTCTCTGCAGCAACAGCACAGCTGAGTTTATGCTGAACAAACTTGCCCAGTTTGGAACGTGGCTGACTTGGGGGCCGGCAGGGAGGGGCACTGAGCCTGCAGAGGGATAGGGGCTCTAATGCTTTGTCCTTGATACTCCTGAAGGGCTAGGGGCTCAGCTTGCCTGCCTTAATGTTTAATGGGGGACAGTGGGTAAAGAGATAAGGCTATGGCTCTTATAGCTGGCCCGTCACTTGGCTCACCCTCCTTTAACAGGCATCGAGCCCACAGGCAATATGGTGAAGAAGCGGGCAGAGTTCACTGTGGAGACCCGGAGTGCTGGCCAGGGAGAGGTGTTGGTGTATGTGGAAGACCCTGCTGGACACCAGGAAGAGGTAGGGTCATGCTGGTAGGAGAGGGCCCTGCTGTGTCCCCTTTGGGAGAGACTGCTCTCAACAAAGGCTCATGGGCTCCTTCCTACTACAGGCAAAGGTGACTGCCAATAATGACAAGAACCGTACCTTCTCTGTCTGGTATGTCCCCAAAGTGACGGGGACTCATAAGGTGAGCCTTCAGATGGCAGGGAGAGTGGTGCTCATGGCAGTGAATAGAGGTTCCTGTCCCTGTCCTCATGCTTTACTCCTCCTGGGAATAGGTGACTGTGCTCTTTGCTGGCCAGCATATTGCCAAGAGCCCTTTTGAGGTGTATGTGGACAAGTCACAAGGTGACGCCAGCAAAGTGACTGCCCAGGGCCCTGGCCTGGAGCCCAGCGGCAACATCGCCAACAAGACCACCTACTTTGAGATCTATACGGCAGGTGAGGGGAGGCTACCAAAGCCCAGCCAGCCTGAGAGGAGAGCTGTGCTGGAGCCTAGGAGCTGAGCTTGTGCCTTGTGACAGGAGCTGGCACGGGTGAGGTGGAGGTTGTGATCCAGGACCCTGCAGGACAGAAAGGCACAGTGGAGCCTCAGCTGGAGGCCCGGGGTGATAGCACGTATCGCTGCAGCTACCAGCCTACCATGGAGGGCGTCCACACAGTGCACATCACTTTCGCCGGTGTACCCATCCCTCGCAGCCCCTACACTGTCACTGTTGGCCAAGGTAGGCCCAGCCCTGGCCACCCCTTTGCCCCCACTCTGGTGCTGCTGCCTGGGCCTCCTGTGGGAGGGGGAGCCCATTGGTGCTGTCCCTCTCCAGCCCCTGCCTGGGCACCCCTGGTCTCTGAGCTTCCACTGTCTGGGCACGTGCTGTCTTTCCTCCCTTCCTGGGGCCCTCCTTCTTCCTCCTCTTCTTCTTGCCCTTCTCCATCTCTCCTCTCCATGCTTTTACCTTCGGAAGAGCTCGCTCCAGCTGTCTAGAAACCCGCTGCTCTCTGCTCTGCCCACAGGGTCAACGGTACTTGGATCCATCTTCCTCTTGGAGGGGAGGGTTGGGTGGATGTCTGTGCACTGGGGTTAGCAGGTGGGAGGAAGCCTGTCATGTCTTGGCTTGGTTCACAGGTCCTGGGGTCACAACCCATTCCAATTCTTCCTTGCATGTGCCTCACTAGCCTGTTAGGCCAAGCTCTTACGGACCCTCCAGTCCCAACAGCCTGGTCCTGTGGGAGGTGGGGAGGGGGACACACCTGGCTCTCACTCCCAGTAGCTCAGCCAATTCCTCTGCCCACAGCCTGTAATCCAGCTGCCTGCCGGGCTGTTGGCCGGGGCCTCCAGCCTAAGGGTGTGCGGGTGAAGGAGACAGCTGACTTCAAGGTATACACGAAGGGTGCTGGCAGCGGGGAGCTGAAGGTCACTGTGAAGGGCCCTAGTAAGTTGCTGGGGCTGGGATGGGTGGCAGCAGCCCTCTGGGTCACTGCTAGGCAGGCCTGAGGCCCTCCTTGTCTTGGCAGAGGGCGAGGAGCGTGTGAAGCAGAAGGACCTAGGGGATGGCGTCTATGGCTTTGAGTATTACCCCACAGTCCCTGGCACGTACACCGTCACCATCACATGGGGTGGCCAGAACATTGGGCGCAGGTGAGGCTCCTAGGCATGCCCCGCCAACCAGCATTTCCCAAGTCTTCTGTCTCACCATCTGACGATGGGGGACCAGCCTGCTCTTCTTGCCCAGCCCATGTCGCTGGGCATGATGGCTCCTCTGTGGTGCAGTACCTCTCAGTGCTCCCCTATGTGGCTCTCCCATTTGCAGTCCCTTCGAGGTGAAGGTGGGCACTGAGTGTGGCAATCAGAAGGTGCGGGCCTGGGGTCCTGGGCTGGAGGGCGGTGTCGTTGGCAAGTCAGCAGACTTCGTGGTAGAGGCCATTGGGGACGACGTGGGTACCCTGGGTAAGTTGGAGGCTTCAGTGTGGGTACCTGTGGGTAGAGGGTGCCCATCCTGAGTCTCCAGGGCACCCATGGACTGATGGTTGTTGTCAGGTTTCTCCGTGGAAGGTCCATCCCAGGCCAAGATTGAATGTGACGACAAAGGCGATGGCTCCTGTGATGTGCGCTACTGGCCCCAGGAGGCTGGCGAGTATGCTGTTCACGTGCTGTGTAACAGCGAGGACATCCGCCTCAGTCCTTTCATGGCTGACATCCGCGATGCACCCCAAGATTTTCACCCAGACAGGGTAAAAGGCATGAGGCACTGGCCTGAGTCTCTTCTGTCTTTGCTTAGGAAGCCAGCTGGGGGTGGGCATATCCCCGTCTTGTCAACCAGGCTGTGGTCCTGAGCCCAGGCCCTCAGCTGGTACTTGCAGCACCAAGCTTCTGGTACTCCATCCCTAGCTGTCCTGCATGGCTTGTGGTTTTTGTGACCTTGACTTGGTCCCCTGAAATTTGGGTGCTCTCTTGCCAGGTGAAGGCACGTGGGCCAGGCTTGGAGAAGACTGGTGTAGCTGTCAACAAACCAGCAGAGTTCACCGTAGATGCTAAACATGGTGGGAAGGCCCCTCTCCGGGTCCAAGTCCAGGTGCGATGCCCATCATGTTGGAGATAGGGAAGGCGGGCACCTAGGCCTAGGCACTGAACAGCAGGCTGCCTGCTTTTACCAACCTTGCAGGATAATGAGGGCTGTCCTGTGGAGGCATCAGTCAAGGACAACGGCAATGGAACTTACAGCTGCTCCTATGTGCCCAGGAAGCCAGTGAAACACACAGCCATGGTGTCCTGGGGAGGCGTTAGCATCCCCAACAGCCCCTTCCGGGTGAGCCCATTCAAAATGGACAGCTTAGTACTTCTAGTATATTCACTGAGTTGTGCAACCATTAGCACAATCTAAGATTAGGACGGTTTTCATCATTCCCAAAGAAACTATCACCCTGCCTCCTCTTCCCTCTCCCAGTCCCTGACAACCACTAACCTGCTCTCAATCTGTATGGATTGGCTGCTTCTGGGCCTTTCCTGTAGATGGAATCACACACTGTGTGACCTTTGGTGTCTGGCTTCTGCACTGCATGTCCTGTGAAAGTTCATCCACATGGGTTGTGTGTCAGTGCCTCATTCGTTTTTAGGAAAAAATATCTCATTGTTTGGATGGGCCATGTTGTGTCTGTCCATTCGTGTGGTGGACCTTTGGGATGTTTTTACTTTTTTTTATATATATATTTTTTTACTTGTGGATGGACATACCTTTATTTATTTATTTTTATGTGGTGCTGAGGATCGAACCCAGTGCCTCACGCGTGCAAGGCAAGCATCTGCCACTGAGCTACAATCGCAGCCCCAGGATGTTTTTACTTTTGTGCTCTTGTATGTAGCACGGCTAGGACGTTCAGGTAAAAAGTGGTTTTTGGACCTAGGTTTTGTTTCTCTTGGGTAGTTCTGTAGGAGTAGAGTTGCAGTGTTCTAGGCCTCTGTTGAATCTTTTGAGGAACTGTCAGACTTTCCCCAAGGCAGCCACACCATTTTGCCTGTCTTCCACCAGTAGCTGAGGGAGCCTCTGCCTCCCCAGGCTGGTCATGCCCTGAACTTGCCCCTGTGCCCTACAGGTGAATGTGGGAGCTGGCAGCCATCCAAACAAGGTCAAGGTGTATGGCCCAGGAGTGGCCAAGACAGGGCTCAAGGCTCATGAGCCCACCTATTTCACTGTGGACTGCACAGAGGCTGGCCAGGGTAAGGCCTGGCCCTGGGTGGGAAGACAGGTGGGTGGAATAGCCCCACAAAATCCCAGGTTCTGCTGATTCCCACTATCACAGGTGATGTCAGCATCGGCATCAAGTGCGCTCCTGGAGTGGTGGGCCCTGCTGAGGCTGACATCGACTTCGACATCATCCGCAATGACAATGATACTTTCACAGTCAAGTACACACCCCGTGGGGCAGGCAGTTATACCATCATGGTCCTTTTCGCTGACCAGGTTGGTCTACTGCTTCTGGCCCCTAGACTGCTGGGTGTTGAGATGCTGCTCTTCTCAACCCTTCTCCCACCACCTACAGGCCACACCCACCAGCCCCATCCGGGTCAAGGTGGAGCCCTCCCATGATGCCAGCAAGGTGAAGGCCGAGGGCCCTGGCCTCAGTCGCACTGGTAAAGATGAATACTCTGGGAAGTTGGGAGACATTGAGGGTGGGGGTGCTCAAAGCGAGGTGCCTCTGTATGGTTGCTGTGTCTCCTTAGGCATCGAGCTTGGCAAACCCACCCATTTCACTGTCAATGCCAAAGCTGCTGGCAAAGGCAAGCTGGACGTCCAGTTCTCGGGTCTGGCTAAGGGGGATGTGGTGCGAGACCTGGACATCATTGATCACCATGACAACACCTACACCGTCAAGTACACTCCTGTGCAGCAGGTAGCCATCTTGACCCCCTGCAGTCACACCCCTCCAGTACAGTCATCTAGTCTGGGCTTCCTTGTAAGGGCTGGGCTAGGTGGGCTGCTCCAAGGGGCGTCTCATCAAGTCTCATTTCTCACCTAGGGAGGGAGCTGGGGAGCAAAGCCAGTGTCTCTGAAGTCCCTTTCCCAAGCATGGCACCTGCAGGCCAGGGAGACCAGGGTCCTGACTGATGATTCTTGCCTTTCTGTACCCCTGTCAGGGCCCAGTAGCTGTCAATGTCACTTATGGAGGGGATCCCATCCCCAAGAGTCCCTTCTCAGTGGGGGTGTCTCCAAGCCTGGACCTCAGCAAGATCAAGGTGTCTGGCCTAGGAGAGAGTAAGTAGTTGGATACTTCCCATGGTCACTGAAGAGCCCCCGGGGCCTCCCTGACCTAGGTGCCATGGTTCTCTTTTTACCTCCTTTCATTATCTCAACAGAAGTGGATGTTGGCAAAGACCAGGAATTCACAGTCAAGTCAAAGGGTGCAGGTGGTCAAGGCAAAGTGGCCTCCAAGATCGTGGGCCCCTCAGGTGCAGTGGTGCCCTGCAAGGTGGAGCCAGGCCTGGGGGCCGACAATAGTGTGGTGCGCTTTGTGCCCCGTGAGGAGGGGCCCTATGAGGTAGAGGTGACCTATGATGGTGTGCCTGTGCCTGGCAGCCCTTTTCCTCTGGAAGCCATGGCCCCCACCAAGCCTAGCAAGGTAATTGGGCTTGGGAGGCTTGGGTGGAGCCCACTGTGCTTTCTGAGGGTCCTAGGGGGTACTCCATCTTCTCCAGATTTGCCCTTATGACAGAGAATGGTGGCATAGCTGTAGGCAGCCTGTTCATGGCCCTGTTTGGTAGGCGATGAAAGCCAGGGCAAAAGTTTGCTAGAGGTGGTACAGTCTCAGCTTCCAACTTGTTCTTCCCTCAGGTGAAGGCTTTTGGGCCAGGGCTGCAGGGGGGCAGTGCAGGCTCCCCTGCCCGCTTCACCATCGACACCAAAGGCGCTGGGACAGGTGGCCTGGGCCTGACAGTGGAAGGCCCCTGCGAGGCACAGCTTGAGTGTCTGGACAATGGGGATGGCACATGTTCTGTGTCCTATGTGCCCACTGAGCCCGGGGACTACAACATCAACATCCTTTTTGCGGACACTCACATCCCTGGCTCCCCATTCAAGGCCCACGTGGTTCCCTGCTTTGATGCATCCAAGGTCAAGTGCTCGGGCCCTGGGCTGGAGCGGGCCACTGCTGGTGAGGTGGGCCAATTCCAAGTGGACTGCTCGAGCGCAGGCAGTGCAGAGTTGACCATTGAGATCTGCTCTGAGGCAGGGCTGCCGGCTGAAGTGTACATCCAGGACCATGGTGACGGCACGCATACCATCACCTACATTCCTCTGTGCCCTGGGGCCTACACTGTCACCATCAAGTATGGCGGCCAGCCTGTGCCCAACTTCCCCAGCAAGCTTCAAGTGGAGCCTGCGGTGGACACCTCAGGCGTGCAATGCTATGGGCCTGGCATTGAGGGCCAAGGTGAGGAGGCCTGCTCTGCAGTTTATGGGGGAGTTTGGGGAAGCCAGGGTCCCTATAGCTCTGACCTCATTGTGTCCTTCCTTCTCCAGGAGTCTTCCGAGAGGCTACCACTGAGTTCAGCGTGGATGCCCGGGCTCTGACACAGACGGGAGGGCCACATGTCAAGGCTCGTGTAGCCAACCCCTCTGGCAACCTGACCGAGACCTATGTGCAGGACTGTGGTGATGGCACATACAAAGTGGAGTACACACCCTATGAGGAGGGTATGTGTTGGGGCCCCTTGGGCAGGCACGGGCAGGTGGGCAGCCTGGGCTCTTCCTGACCTGGCCTGCCCTCCAGGACTCCACTCTGTTGATGTGACCTATGATGGCAGTCCTGTGCCCAGCAGCCCCTTCCAGGTACCTGTGACTGAGGGCTGCGACCCTTCCAGGGTGCGTGTCCATGGGCCAGGCATCCAAAGTGGTACCACCAACAAACCTAACAAGTTCACAGTGGAGACCAGGTAAATGTGCTTCCAGGGAGGCAGGGGCCAATAAATAGGCCTGGGAAACCCAGGGAATGACAGGCTGTTTGCTTGGACCAGGGGAGCTGGCACAGGTGGCCTGGGCCTGGCTGTAGAGGGCCCCTCCGAGGCTAAGATGTCCTGCATGGATAACAAGGATGGCAGTTGTTCGGTAGAGTACATCCCCTATGAGGCTGGCACCTATAGCCTCAATGTCACCTATGGTGGCCACCAAGTTCCAGGTGAGGAGGTGACAGTGGGACAGGGCTAGGACTACCTGATCATGCCCACTCTGACTTATGAAGCTGCCATCGATCTGCTCCAACCCCAGGTAGTCCCTTCAAGGTTCCTGTGCATGATGTGACAGATGCATCCAAGGTCAAGTGCTCTGGGCCTGGTCTGAGCCCAGGCATGGTCCGTGCCAACCTCCCCCAGTCTTTCCAGGTGGACACAAGCAAGGCTGGTGTTGCCCCGCTGCAGGTCAAAGTCCAGGGTCCTAAAGGTGAGTAAGTGTTTACGCACCTGGGAGCAGGGGGCCAGGGAGGCACTGTCCTCTTGGAGGGTTGGGGAAAGAGTCTGGATGCCCGGCTTGCAGTTGGTAGGAGAACTTCAGGGGACAGCAGAGCTAGGTGGAAACCTGGAGGAGGAACAGATAGGATTTGTCCACTGAATAGATGTGGCAAGAGGGAAGGCAGGCTTAGGACCGTTCCCAGGGATGGGCAGGTGAGGACATGGCAAAGTGTAGGCTTGGGGCAGAGTCCTGGTCATCCAGTGGGACAGGGATGAGGGCCAGGGCCCAAGGAGCCATCTGAGGCTTTGTCCCTGGGACTGGGGCCAGGCCTGGTGGAGCCAGTGGACGTGGTGGACAACGCTGATGGCACACAAACTGTCAACTATGTGCCCAGCCGAGAAGGGCCTTACAGTATCTCAGTGCTGTACGGGGAGGAAGAGGTGCCCCGGAGGTAAGAACAAGGCCTGTTGCCTATGCTAGGGGTGGTCTGGCTTCTGAGAACTGCCTGAGCACTCAGAACACCCTGGTTCCACAGCCCCTTCAAGGTTAAAGTACTGCCCACGCATGATGCCAGCAAAGTGAAGGCCAGCGGCCCCGGACTCAATACCACTGGTGTGCCCGCCAGCCTGCCTGTGGAGTTCACCATTGATGCAAAGGATGCTGGAGAGGGTCTACTGGCTGTCCAGATCACGGTGAGTTCATCGGCTTCCCAAGGTACACTGCAGCTCCAGCCACAGGCAAGAGAAGCAAGGGGGCCAGGCCTGGGTGGCTGGGCTGAGGGACTGCAGGTGGGGCAGACAGGCCAGGATAGGTCTCTAGTCTCCCTAGGGAGCTGCACCAGGAGAAGAAGGAAGGGCGAGCCCCGTGCTTCTGGTTGCTAAGGTTGTGACTAGCTCAGGATCATGGTGACAGGAACAGGCTTGCCGGAACACAATCTCTCACTGCTGTCTTTCAGCACAGTAGCAGAGCCTTGAGTGCTTCAGGCTCCCAGCCTAGAATAGTCTCCTGGGGCAGATATAAGGATATGACCCTGAGATGGTCCATGCAAGCTCCTCCTAGTGCTAGGGCAGGCTCTGTAGCTAAGGTTGGGCACCAAGCTTCCTGGCCCTGCCTATTGTCAGGGAATGCTGGACGTTCGGTGATTCTGTTCTGGACTCTGCCCATGGCAGAAGTAAGGGACAATGTCAGACCTTTGGGACTTGGGTGGTTGAGGGGCCCAGAGGTTGTTCCTGCAGCAGCATGCTTGGTGCTCGTTGAGGAAGGCCTGAGGCAGGGCTGGGCCTAGCTAGGCTTCAGCCACCCTCCTCCCCTGTGCTCTGCTACACAGGATCCCGAGGGCAAACCCAAGAAGACACACATCCAAGACAACCATGATGGCACATACACAGTGGCCTATGTGCCAGATGTGACAGGCCGCTACACGATCCTCATCAAGTACGGTGGTGATGAGATCCCTTTCTCCCCATACCGTGTCCGGGCCGTGCCCACTGGGGATGCCAGCAAGTGCACGGTCACAGGTGAGCCAACCCACCAGTGGCCACTGTGGTGCTCGGCACGGGGCTTGGGTGTGCCTGTGTGCAAGGGCTCGCTGCTTGGGCGGCGTGTGGGAGTGGGGGCCGCCCCCTTGAGTGACTCACCTGACCTTTCTCCTTGCTCTCTGCCCTCTCACCTCAGTGTCAATCGGAGGTCACGGGCTAGGTAAGCTGCTTGCTGGGGCCAATGCCCCTCCTGCCCAGAGGGGCAGCTTCCTTTCCTCTTCATTGCTAATTTCCAGGACAGTTCCAGCTGCAGCTCTAGGCAGGGACAGAGTGGGGCGGCTGCACAAGATAAGGCCATGGGCTGGAGGGATAGGGCCCAGGGAGGTTTCTGGAGTTGAGCATGAACACTCCAGCTTTTCCCCTCTCTGGGCCTCCATTTCCCCATCTGAGAACTCGGGTTGCAGCTGAGAGCTTCGGGGTGAGGTGTATCCTGAGAGGCATCCCACTGGGGACTTTGGGGTCTGGGGATCTTGGCACTCCGGGGAAGCACCCGGTCATGGGCAGCGGGTGCTTCCTTCTCATAGGGGCTCCTGCATGGGCTAAGGGGACAGGGGTCTCCCTCACTCACTGGGAGTCTCTAGCCCTGATCAGATCCACAGACCTCCATCCCCACCTCCCAGGGGCCTCTGCGTCCCAGTCCGGGGGAGGTGCATGAGCGGGTGGGGCTGGCTGGTAGTGCAGTAGCGCCAGTGTCGACTGCTTGGGCGGCCAGCATGGCAGGGCCCAGCCCAGCCTCAGAGCCCCAAAGTGCACTCTGGCCCATCTTTCTCTTTCCCTCCCTCTCTATCCCTCAAGCAGTGACGTTATTCAAATAGTCCTCAACTAGGCATAGGGTTTGTCTGCCCCAGCCAGGGACAACCCAGGGGTGCATAAGGCTACAGCTACTCAAAAGGGCCTCTGAAGGCTGCAGGCCTGCCACTTGGGCAGGTGGCCAGAGAGTTGGAGGGTGGCTAGGCTTTTGTGGCAGGGGCTAGATGACTTTGTAGAGCAGGCCACAGGATCTGAAGTGAAGATGTATGGGGGGCAGAGGAGCAGCAGAAGCTGGGGATTGGGAGAAGCCTGATCCCAGGGCCTTGGCCAGGGGTAAAGGACAAGACTCAGTGCCCTCAGTTTCCTGGCCACTATGTGTGGAAAGGAGGCAGGGAGCCCCATAAAAGGATTTAAGTTGCTTTCAGACAAGCCAGAGAGTTGACTTGGGCCATATCGGTGGCTGTGGGGCTTCAGGTGGGAGCCCAGTTAGGAAGTGTACTTTGAGGATGGCGTGACTGAGGCCTGCTGATGGCTTGGGGCTGGGTGGGGAAATGGGAAGTCAGGGAAAGTGGTCAGGATAGGGCCCAAGCCACTAGGTAGATGGTGTAGGCATGAGTGGGCCTTATGACAGCATGCGTGGCATGTGGCCAGGTCTCTGTTGGGAGAGCTGTGGGAGGCCAGCACAGGGCCTAGTGCAGCAGGAGCCTTTGGCTGAAGGGGGATTTGGTGGCAGGCTGGCCAGGGGGCCCTTTGAATGAACTCAAGCAGGTTTGGTGCTCCCAGCTGCTTTCCTGGCGGGAGGCCGGGCTGCAGGGGTGCTCTTGCTGCCAGGCCACACAGCCCACAGCCTCCTGAGCCTCCACAGCTGAGCTCCAGATCATAACGTCACTGTCCCTCCCCTTTCCTCGGGCACTATGGGGCCCTAGAGGCTGCTCAGCCGCTCTGCTCTTTGCAACCCAGCAGTGATACCTGTGGCTTAGACCCCCTGTCCCCTGTCCCCTGGGTGCTGCCACTGCTCTGCCAAGCCTGCTGTGTTATGCTGCTCAGATGCTAACCCCGCTGCCTCCCTGCTCCCTGCTCCCGCCTGCGCTGGGCTGCGCTGTGCTGGGCTGCCTCTTACCACGAGCATCTGGTTGAGCGAGCGTTCTCAGTTGTCAGGAAACTCCAGTTTCACCTTCAGGCCTTGGGGGTAGCAAAGCAAGTGTCACATCCCCCACACTGCAGCAGGACTTTGCCTCACTGCATCCACACCCTGCACTGGGGCCCAGGGCAAGGCCATAGGGGCACAGGCAGCAATGGGCGCAGCCAGAGCGCTGGTGTTAGGCAGCGTGGGCCATGGTACTGGCTGAGGCTGTTAGCAGGGGAGGTGGCATTAAGTGCTTGTGCCAGGATGGGCTCTTCCTTTTCCTTCTGGCACCTGGGTGCCACTCATTGGGCCTCTCCCATGTGGGACTTCAGCTTGAGGTGGTTAGGAGACTCCTTCCTGCCTTCTGAGAAACCACTCGCCATCCCAGCTTGGGGGACAGGGTGGGGTAGGAGGCCTGGCTGTGCTTGGTGGTGGCAGTAAGAGGCCCGGACAGGCAGCAGGCTGATGGGAGAAATTTGAGCACCAGGCTCACCCACTGGCCCCCCTTTGGGGACCTACCCTGCCCTACCAGGTGCTGGCATCGGCCCCACTATCCAGATTGGGGAGGAGACAGTGATCACAGTGGATACAAAGGCAGCAGGCAAAGGCAAGGTGACCTGCACCGTGTGCACCCCTGACGGCTCGGAGGTGGACGTGGATGTGGTGGAGAATGAGGATGGCACTTTCGACATCTTTTACACAGCCCCACAGCCGGGCAAATATGTCATCTGTGTGCGCTTTGGCGGCGAGCACGTACCCAACAGCCCCTTCCAAGTGACAGTGAGAAAAGGCCAAGTATGGGTGGGCAGGGAGATGTGGGCAGATCCTAGCGTGGCCCTCCAGGGCTTCCCTTTGTGATGAGTCTCCAGTTCTTGCTTTGTTCTACAGGCTCTGGCTGGGGACCAGCCCACGACGCAGCCCCCATTACGGCCTCAGCAGCTGGCTCCACAGTACACCTATCCCCAAGGTGGTCAGCAGACTTGGGTAAGGCCTGACCCCCCCTCTTCTTGGCACTGGCTATCTGGGTTTTCCTGTGAGGCCTTGTTCTGTCTCATGTGGGATAGGACCCTAGGTCTTCCCACAGCCCCTCACCCAAGCCGTCTATCTCCACTACAGACCTCAGAGAGGCCCGTGGTGGGTGTCAATGGGCTGGATGTGACCAGCCTTAGGCCCTTTGACCTTGTCATCCCCTTCACCATCAAGAAGGGCGAGATCACTGGTGAGCAGGGGCTGGGAAGGAGCTCAGAAGCCAGGGAGGCCAGGGCCTGCCAACTGGCTGCCCTGACCCCAGACCCACTGCCCTGCAGGAGAGGTTCGGATGCCGTCAGGCAAGGTGGCACAGCCCTCCATCACTGACAATAAGGATGGCACTGTGACTGTGCGCTATGCACCCAGTGAAGCTGGCCTGCATGAGATGGACATCCGCTATGACAACATGCACATCCCAGGTGTGCCCACCCTACCCCTGCCCACTCTACAGTATGCCACTGCTGCCACCATCTCACAGAGATGGGGGTAGCAGGGGACACAAGGCTGATATTCCATGGTGCCTCCGATTCTTACCTCAGGAAGCCCCCTGCAGTTCTATGTTGATTATGTCAACTGTGGCCACGTCACTGCCTATGGTCCTGGCCTCACCCATGGAGTGGTCAACAAACCTGCCACCTTCACTGTCAACACCAAGGATGCAGGAGAGGGTGAGCAGCAGCTCTAGACCTGACCTGCTTTCTGCCTGAGGTGTCCTCACTTGGTTGGGGGCTGGACACAAAAGAGATATTCCTGGCCTCTGTTTGGCTGCTAGGTCTCCAGGCCCAGCAGTGTGTCCATGGGGACAGTTCCTACCCTCAACCCTTAATTCTCTCTAGGAGGCTTGTCACTGGCCATCGAGGGTCCATCCAAAGCAGAAATCAGCTGCACTGACAACCAGGATGGGACATGTAGTGTTTCTTATCTACCTGTACTACCTGGTGACTATAGCATCCTAGTAAAGTACAACGAGCAGCACATCCCAGGCAGCCCCTTCACTGCCAGGGTCACAGGTAGGTGGCACAGGGAGCAGTGACAAAGGCAGACAGCAGGGTTGGCACCATGTCCTGTGGCTACACAGTGACAAACATCCTGCCCTCCCACCAGGTGATGACTCCATGCGGATGTCCCACCTGAAAGTGGGCTCTGCAGCCGACATCCCCATCAACATCTCAGAGACAGACCTCAGCCTGTTGACAGCCACTGTGGTACCGCCCTCAGGCAGAGAAGAACCCTGTCTGCTGAAGCGCTTGCGTAATGGCCACGTCGGTAAGAGTCTGAGAAGGAGCCCAGTGTTTTGAGAAAGGAGGGAAGCTGTGGGTCCATACCTTCCTTGGTTGACGACCATGCCTTGTGTCCAGGGATTTCGTTTGTGCCCAAGGAGACAGGGGAGCACCTGGTACATGTGAAGAAAAATGGCCAGCATGTGGCAAGCAGCCCCATCCCAGTGGTGATCAGCCAGTCAGAGATCGGGGATGCCAGCCGTGTGCGGGTCTCCGGCCAGGGCCTCCACGAAGGCCATACTTTTGAGCCTGCAGAGTTTATCATAGACACTCGGGATGCAGGTAGGTAGTGATGGCTTGCCGGCTACAGTGATACAGCAGTGCTTGGCACCCAGGCTCATAATTGCCCATCTACCAGGCTATGGTGGGCTCAGCCTATCCATTGAGGGCCCCAGCAAAGTGGACATCAACACAGAGGACCTGGAGGATGGCACATGCAGAGTTACCTACTGCCCCACAGAGCCTGGCAATTACATCATAAACATCAAGTTCGCTGACCAGCATGTGCCTGGTGAGTGCAACAGCCAAATGCCTTCCTTGCCACTTAGTGGCCCTTCTTACCACACCCCAGAACCTACCTTCAGCATGTAACCTATATGGGACATGGGTTGTACTTTCTTCTTACAGGTAGCCCCTTCTCTGTGAAGGTGACAGGTGAAGGCCGGGTGAAAGAAAGCATCACACGCAGGCGACGGGCCCCTTCAGTGGCCAATGTGGGCAGTCATTGTGATCTTAGTCTGAAGATCCCTGGTAGGGATTTGGGGAGCCCAGGAGGGTCCTGGGGCACCCCTAAGCATAAGGGGTGTGTCCCAGGGCTCCTGCTTACCAGCCCATCCCCCACTTGCAGAAATTAGCATCCAGGACATGACAGCCCAGGTAACCAGCCCATCTGGCAAGACTCATGAGGCAGAGATTGTGGAAGGAGAAAACCATACCTACTGTATTCGATTTGTGCCTGCTGAGATGGGCATGCACACAGTCAGTGTCAAGTACAAGGGCCAACATGTGCCTGGGAGCCCCTTCCAGTTTACTGTGGGGCCCTTGGGTGAAGGGGGAGCCCACAAGGTCCGTGCTGGGGGCCCTGGCCTTGAGAGGGCTGAAGCTGGAGTGCCAGGTAGGTATGCTTGTCCACAGAGCTCTTGCTTTCCTGGGTGTACCCAAGGTGGGGGGGGGTTAGAGGAAATAACTAGCAGCCATGTTGATTTTGGCCATGCTTGGAAGGGGCTGAGGCCAGGGAACCAGCCCTCTGAGGACACACTGCTCTTCCATAGCTGAATTCAGCATTTGGACCAGAGAAGCTGGTGCTGGGGGCCTGGCCATTGCTGTTGAGGGCCCCAGCAAGGCTGAGATCTCCTTTGAGGACCGCAAGGATGGTTCCTGTGGTGTGGCCTATGTGGTTCAAGAGCCAGGTATTGGGAGCAGTACTAGCTGGAGTTGGAGGAAGTGGGGCCCAAGTGCAGGTGTTGGGCCTGGGGGCTGTGCAGATAGCTCTGCTTGGTTCCTGCCCTCCACCTTGAAGTCCCAGGGTCATTTGTGGGAGGCAGGAGGTCTGAAGGCTGACAAGTTGGGGTCTCAGTGTGCCTTCTGTGGGCTGGATCTTGGGGTCCTGTGATACCTCAGCCTCTTGCTCTTTCCTCAGGTGACTACGAGGTCTCGGTCAAGTTCAATGAAGAGCACATCCCTGACAGCCCCTTTGTGGTGCCTGTGGCTTCTCCGTCTGGCGATGCCCGCCGCCTTACTGTTTCTAGTCTTCAGGTGAGGCACTGAGAGAAACTGCCCACCTGGGGCTTCTGGGCCCGGCCAGACCAGAGCAACTGCAGAGAGCAGGCCTTGGCCCTGTGTTGAGTGACCCACTCAGAACAGTTCTGGGTGCCAGGCCTCTGCTCTGGCCGGGTGCAGCCCACGCTTGGGGTTGGCAGGCAGTATCCTGCCCACCGCGTGGAGTTTTTCTCGTGTCTCAGGTCTAAAGGCTTTGAACAGAAGCCTGTGCCCCTTGAGCACCAGGGCTGCGGTTTAAAGAGGGACAGCCTGTCAGGGCTGGGTGCTTCCCACAGGGTGGGGCTGCCCTCTCTTCCTGCCACCTGTGTGTTTGTGTGTGTGTAACTGCAGAGCATGAGTCTGGGGGGCAGTGTGCTTGTGGCTTGTTGACTTAACAAATCAGTGGCTCTCCCTCTTTAAACCAAGTTGGACGCCAGGTGGGTAAGTGCAACCCTGTGGGCCTCCTGCTTCTCGGGTGTTGTCTTCCTCTCCTGCCCTGGTTCCCAACTACTCCATCTAACAACATCTGCTGTGCTTCCAGGAGTCAGGGCTAAAGGTCAACCAACCAGCCTCTTTTGCAGTCAGCCTCAACGGGGCCAAGGGGGCGATTGATGCCAAGGTGCACAGCCCCTCAGGAGCCCTGGAGGAATGCTATGTCACAGAAATTGATCAAGGTGAGGCCCTTTCCTTGCCCAGCCATCCAGCCATCTGCCCTGGCTCCACTGGGAGCAGCAGGCCTCTCCAGGGCCTGACCAGCTGGCTGGAAGCAGGCTGAGAGTAAACAGGAAGGTACAGATTCTGTAAACTGCCAAAACTAGGCTTAAATACCTCAGCCCTCTCAGCCAAGAAACATAGGTAACCGAAGCCCTTGGGGATTTGGGTTACTAGCCACAGCCACTAGGAAAGCTTTCTGCAGGTAGTACCAGTCTCCAGAGGGAAAGGTGCAAAAGCCGCAGGGCTGTAGTCAGGGGCGTGACCTTAAAATATGCTTAGTTCCACTAATTTCACAGCTCAGTCCTGTCCCTTCCTAGCTGCATGACCTGAAGAGAGTTCCTTTCCGTCTCTGAGCCCCATATAATGTGCAAGTGATGTGACATTCATAAGGAGGCAGCAAGACAGGCATTTTGCTTGTAAAAGGTCCAAAAGAGCCTTTTCACCCTCCAGGTGGTCTGTGTTGTGGGTGTGGGTGCCTAAAATAGCCCTGGGAGCAGCAGAGTGGGCCCCAGGGAGCTGCCGGGCTCTCACTGGTGATCAAAGAAAATGGATGAGAGGTTGTTCCTCTCCGATGACATTTGCTGCTTATGGAAAGGGAGCCCAGGCCCACAGCATGCCCTTCTGCTCCTCAGATAAGTATGCTGTGCGCTTCATCCCACGGGAAAATGGCATCTACCTGATAGATGTCAAGTTCAACGGGACCCACATCCCTGGAAGCCCCTTCAAGATCCGAGTTGGGGAACCTGGGCATGGAGGGGACCCGGGCTTAGTATCCGCCTATGGAGCAGGCCTGGAAGGTGGTGTCACAGGTAGGTCTGTGTGCAACTTTCGCTGCAGATGCAGCTGCTAGGGTCCTGCATCTGAGCCTTTGGTGGTAAAAGGAAGCATGTGGAGGTGACAAGCTTACGCTGGGTGGTAAGGACAGGGAAGTGGGCTAGGTGGGCTCTGCCTGACCTCCTGTTCTCCCAGGGAACCCAGCTGAGTTTATCGTGAACACGAGCAATGCAGGAGCTGGCGCCCTTTCGGTGACCATTGATGGCCCCTCCAAGGTGAAGATGGATTGTCAGGAGTGCCCTGAGGGCTACCGCGTCACCTATACCCCCATGGCACCTGGTAGCTACCTCATCTCCATCAAGTATGGTGGCCCCTACCACATTGGGGGCAGCCCCTTCAAGGCCAAGGTCACAGGTGAGCCTAGGGTCAGGCTGTTGGTACCTACGCAGTGACCGTTCCAGCCACCTCTCAGCCTCACTTATTTTGCCTTGCAGGCCCCCGTCTTGTCAGCAACCATAGCCTCCATGAGACATCATCAGTGTTTGTGGACTCCCTGACCAAGGCTGCTGGTGCCACACAGCATGGAACACCAGGTCCAGGTCCTGCCGATGCCAGCAAGGTTGTGGCCAAGGGCCTGGGGCTGAGCAAGGCCTATGCAGGCCAGAAGAGCAACTTCACAGTGGACTGCAGCAAAGCAGGTAGGCAGTTCTGCCCTTGTCTTCCAGAAAGGCCAGAAACAATGGGATAAAGCCAGGTGTGATAATATATACCTCTCATCCCAGTAGTTGGGAGGCTGAGGCTGAAGGATTGCAAGTTTAAAGCCAGCCACAGCAACTTAGTGAGACCCTGTCTCATCTAATAAAAAATAAAAAGGTCTGGAGACATGGCTCAGTGGTTAAGCCCCTTGGGATCAATCCCTGGTGCCAAAAAAATAAAAATAATGGGAGGGGGGGCAATGGGAACCACCTTCAGGGTTGTGGCTGTCATTTGTAAAGCTACTTCACATGTGGGCCTCTGCCTTCTCTGCCCTTCAAGAAACGCCTTGGAGGAGCTGGAGTTTCCTCACTTCCCTGGGTAGGGGAGGGTGCTGGGAGCTCTCTTGGAAGGGCTATTGCCTCAAAACAAGTAGAGAAAAGATATTGGGTGGGGGTTGAGGGGGTCAGTAACATCTGAAGGAAAGGAGGAGGCTGGGACATGTGACTGCGGCCCTTCCTACCTCAGGCAACAACATGTTGCTGGTGGGAGTCCATGGCCCAAGAACTCCCTGCGAGGAGATCCTGGTGAAGCACGTGGGGAGCCGGCTCTACAGTGTCTCCTACCTGCTCAAGGACAAAGGGGAGTACACGCTGGTGGTCAAATGGGGCGATGAGCATATCCCAGGCAGTCCCTACCGCGTCATGGTACCCTGAGCCTGGTGTCCATGCCAGCCAGCAGCTCCCATGACAACAAGTGTTCCTATGCCTTCCCCACTCCCCAAGCAGCCCACCTCCCTCCCTTGAGCCCTGGGCCCTGGCCTGCCCTGGCCACCCCATCACTGCAGTCGCCCCTGCCCTACGCTGTGCTCACCTGCCTCCCCAGCAGCCTTTAGCCTTTTGGCTTTCACCTGGGCAGAGGGAGCCACTTGGTGGCACTGCCTGTCTTCTTGGGTTTGGGGAGGGACATGAGGTGGGGGTCTTATGCACGACCACCTGCCAGTTATCTTTCTCAGCCAAGAGGAATAAAGTTTTGCTTCCCTTCTGAGTGGCTATAGCTTTCATGGGGGTTGATGTGAAACCAAACTGACCAGGGCACCAGCAGGGCAGAAAAATGGGTCTAGAGCAGGCTGCTGATCTCCAGGTAGCCCTCCTGGTTCCTGGGGGCACCTGCTTTACTCACCTCTTAACTTAAGAGGCTCGTCTGCACCTGCTTCCTCTCTGCCTCCCTGGATAATAACCAATGCAAGGTGAAGGATCTGGTGGAGCTCCCAGAATGGAGTCTAGAAGAAAAGGCCATACTGCAAGAGACAAAATGGCAGCAAGGAAGAGCCGCTGCTGGCTAGGGTGGGATTACGAAGACACTCTAGGGCTGGGGTGGGGCTCAGTGGTAGACACTTGCCTGGCATGTGTGAGGCACTGGGTTCAATCCTTAACATCACATAAAAATAAATAAAATAAAGGTCCATTGACAACTAAAAAAAAAAAAAAAAAAACGACACCCTGGTAGAGATTACCACATAAGCAGTCTGGAAATTGTGGCAGGTCCTAGCCATCAACCAGAAACCCTGAACACACTACCACCCCTCTGAACAGGGGGCTATCCTAAGATCCCCTGCCCCAGCAGGCTGACTCTGAGGGGCCCTCAGTGAACAAGTGCATGCATTCAAGGCCCACTCTAAGGGAGCCATGGTGCCTCCGATGGTCCTACCCTCGATGGTCCTACCCTCGCTCCCTCCCTGGACAGGCCTGGGTAGGGGAGGGTGCTGGGAGCTCTCTTGGAAGGGCTATTGCCTCAAAACAAGTAGAGAAAAGATATATTGGGTGGGGGTTGAGGGGGTCAGTAACATCTGAAGGAAAGAATGGCTTCTTCTTGCCACAGTACAACACAACTGTCGTGACCCCTTTCTCAACACGCCTTCTGCATACCCAGGCCAAAGCTGGCAAGTAGGTTCAACTGTACTCAAATCTCTGCCAGAGCTAGTACTACCACTCCACTCACAAGCAATGTCCTTGAAACAGGAATCCCTGGGCCAGGCACCCTGCCTGAAAGCTTCTCCCTCAGCTCCTCAACACCTGGCATACTGGCCGTGACCTCTACTAGAACCACCTTTAGGCAGAAGCCTAGAGCCCTTGGACCAATCACAATAAGACCACAGGGGAAAATAAAAACTGGAATGGTGACCAAGTATGCCAAACCTAAACGCCAAGGCATTATGAGGGATCTGAATCCCTACCTCCAGCCTACACAGGGTATGGGTAGAGGCAGCAATAGGTCTTGTGGGATCCTAGCATATTTCCACCTGGGGTGGGGCTGCTCACTAGGCTCCAGGTGACCAGTCCCACAAAGACACCACCCTAGACGCTGGTAGCCAACTGCTGGATAAAGCCAGACCCTCAGGCCTGACCCCACTACTACTCCTACTGTGATCAATAGCAAGGGACCGAGGCTCCCCACACTCCGGAAGCCCCTAGAAGCTGTCCAAATGGAGGGGCCAGGTCCAGAGAGATCCAGTGCCACCTAGGGGGACAGCAGGTTCTCCTGAGGAATGGCCTTCCCCTCCACCCTGGTGTCCCCAGGACAATGCACCCTGGGGCACCCACCTCCTGCATCAAGTCACACCAAACCTACCTCCTCCCAGCACCAGCACTGGCCACACCTGGAGGAGACAGCCTTGCCTTGCATCTTCTCAAGCCCCAGCCTGCCGGGCCTGAGCCAAGGAACCTCCCAGGCTGAGCAGGGCTAAACCGCAAGTCCCCAATCTCCCCTCCACATCACTTCCAGGGGGCAAAGGCACAGGGCTATGGGGGAGAGAAGAAAGTGCAAACCAGGTGGCATCGGCCAAGGGGGTAGGACATGCCTCTGGTGACAGGATATGGGCCAGGCAGCGAGCTGGAGGCTACCAGGGCAGGGCGGCAGGACGGAGACAGACTGGAGACCTGTCCTGGCCAGGGGCCTGCCAGGGGAGGGCAGGTAGATGGGGCCCCACGTGCAGGCCCCCATCCTGACTGTGAGCCAGCCACACTGAGGAATCCAGGACCCACTGGCATGCTGGGAGGAAGCAGGCAGGGCTCAATGGCTCAGCCACCTCAGCCAGGCCCAGAGCCCAAGAGGTGGTGGTCCAGCCCCAACAAGCCTCTGTTCTGGGCCCTGCTGGCTAATAGATGCCAGGAGCAGAAGGGAAGCCAGCCCAGAAGAGAAAGTCCCAGGGTCCATTCTCCAGCTGTGACCAGGGCACTAGGTCTCTCTGGAGACAGGAGTGGAGGCCCCTCACTAGAGATGGCCCCAGAGGCCCTGGATAGAGGTGCCAAGGGGCAGGCATGCTGCTCCCAAGAGGTCCCTGGGTTCAACCTAGAGATGGGGGCCCATGGGAGCAGCTGCTGGTGACACCACAGGTCTGGAGCACAGGCTATGATACTCTGGGGCAGCTACTCCAGGCTCCTTAAGGGAGGCAGTAGGGCAAGGAGGAGGCAGCTGCCAAGTCAGGCTGGGGTGTGTGAGTCAGGACAAGGTCTGGCTCTGCCCCTCTGCAGAGCAGGCTGCTCAGAGGCTGACCCCCATTCCCTGCAAGGCCGTGAGGCAGCAGATGTGGCTCCAACTGGGGCCCCCAGACCATCCCAGGCAGAGGAAGCAAGGCTCCTCCCCATTTCTCCCCCTAGAGCCTCCAGGGATGGGAAAGCCGGTGCCATTCTTTCAGAGGCCAGAGGGGCGGACAGGACGGCGAGGGACACATGGATCACTCCAGAGTGTGGGTGTACACTGAGCCAAACATGTGCTGAGGAGCCTCGGGACCCTCAGCCCGACAGCTTGGCTGAGGGACTGTCCCCACATGCCAAGAACACATCCTCACAGGGAAGGCCCTCCTTGAAGTCCAGATGTGCAAGGCAGCTGGGGAAAATGCCAGGAGCTGGTGCCTGGGCCAAGGTGCTGCCCAGCAGTGACAGCCCACAGCAAACACACTCACCGCCCATGGAAGCTCACTGAGATTCAGAGCCACCAGGAGCACCATGGGGAAGTCTCCTTGGAGTGTAGGCCAGGAAGGGTGAGGCACGGCTCCAGGGAAACCAGACACCCGACAGCCTCCTTTGGCCCAGAGGGAAGCTTCTTCCCTGTGTCTCACCTCACTCCTCAGTGTCCCCACCTCACAGGCTGCCAAGCACCCCAACTCAGATGCCCGTGCCCAGGACTGGCAACATGAGGCAGTTACCTGAGGAAAGGGACTTTTGTGCCTGCACCATGACAACGAGGCACTCGCCTCTCCACTGCTGGGCGCCTGCCCTTTATGGCTCCTTCTGGGGTAGAGGCAGGGGATAGGCCTGGCCTGCTGCAAGAGGTCACGCCTACCTCATGCTGAGCTTCGCCAGCCCCTGGGTGGGGTGTTGCAGGTGGAGGGAGTGTCCAGCCCTACAGACTTGCGGGGATTTGGGGGATGCTGAACAGGTTGCTGTGACAAGAAAGGACCTTCTGACCCTGCTGCCAGGACAAACTGCAGGACCAGGATTTACCCACCTTGGCCGGTGCAAGCTCCACGAGCATGGGCCACAGAGCACACACAGAAGGTCTGGGGGTCACTACAGGCTCTCTAGGGCACATTCTCCTTCCTTGTTGGGGTTTTCTGTGCTTGGATTTGCAATGACTCAAAGACAGGAAAGCCACTCTCCACCCTTACAGACACAGGCTCTGCCCTATCTGGGCCTGAGGATGGGCTTACACCTGGGACACATTCCAGGTGTGTTGGACCTGCTTAGGTCCTGGAGTGGCACATGCAGGTCCCCGAGCCAAGGTGCCTCCAGAAGCCACCTTGGGCCCTTACAGTGCCAGGCAGGGACAACCTATTTCCTTGTGTACATTCTCCTGTCCTGCACTGTTCCTGGTTGGACCCATAAGAGCGATTTAAAAAATTTACAGCTGGAGCTGGGCGTGGGGGCACACGCCTGTAATCCCTGGACTTTGGGAGGCTGAGACAGGAGAATCGCGAGTTCAAAGCCAGCCTCAGTAAGACCAAAGCACTAAGCAACTCAGTGAGACCCTGTCTCTACGTAAAACAAACCAAAAAAAGGGGCTGAGGATGTGGCTCAGTGGTTGAGTACCCGATTTCAATCCCTGGCACCAAAAAAAAAAAAAAATTTACAGCCGGGGGTTAGGGGTATCAGGGGATGAGGTCCTAAGAAGTCTGGCTTGGCCTTGGGGTGCTCCCTCCCCCATATCTGATCCCTGACTCTGGGAAAGCCCTGGCTAGAGCAGCCCCAGGAGAGGCCCTGCAGGGAGGCATTAAGGCCACCTGCTAACCCCAGCTGATACCACCTGCATGCCTCCACCTCCACCACCACTACCTGGACCCACACCCAAGAGATCTGAGCCTGAGCCAGAACTGCAGCACTCCCCCACCCCCACACCTGGGACTTAAAAGCGAGATGCACAGGGTTTTAACTGGGAGAGGCTGCCCAGTTAGCCCAAGGCAAAGAAACCCCAGAAGCCATTAGGAAAAGCCTGGAAATTGCGATGATATGAAAAGTAAAATTCTCTGCTTGAGCCCTAACAACTTCCCAAACCACAGTGGGTGAAAGACAAGTGACAGAGTGGGGAAAGAGCGCTTCAAGATGTGATCGTGGGCTCCCGTGTTGCCAGGTAGAGACCTGGAGCCAACCAACAAGCAAAAGGCCAGATGGCCAACTAGCAGTAGGGACCGAACCGAGGAACGGAAACGCAAAGGGCTTCCACACCGGGCAGGAGACTCTCTTGGAGACCATGGGCTCCCAGGACCGCCGCTCGCTCAGCTAGCTGACCAGACGACGGGCCGCCCCCGGACCCGCACGAAGACCAACCAGGGCACAGCGGCCAAGCGCGGCCGTCTTCGGGTGGGTGTCTGTGCCCCACGCAGGACGGCCTGTGCAGCAACACCCAGACACTGGGAGACTCCGCCTGCCAGGGAAGGAAGGCGGCAACCAGCCGTCCAGGCCCGGCTTGGAACCAGTTCGGCAGGTGTTCCCAGGCGGGCTGCAGCGTGGGAAGCAGCAGGAGGGAGGGAGGCGGGGCTCCCCTTGACCTACCTCCCCAGGCGACCGTTGAGCCAGGAAGTGAGAGGGCCCCAGCCGGCGCCCAACCACTGGTCGTCCTGGAGAACAGCAATGCCCCGTGGCGGACCACCCTGGCAAGTGACACCGGGAGACTGTCACCTTCCTGGGTCCCCAACTCCAGAAGCGTGGACACACGCCTCTGACACGCGCCACGTGCTCCCGCGACCAGGCCGCCCGCTCGGCCCTACTGTGCACAGTACCCCGTGTGCACGAAGAGGGGGCGTCCGTGCTTGGCGGCGACCCCGCCCAGAGACACCCTCAGGAGCGTTAGGCGACCGCCGCGGGCTGGGAAGGAGGAGCCGTCACACGTCGGGGCCCCCGGGAG
Source organism: Xerus rutilus (assembly GCA_028644305.1). Taxonomy (NCBI): domain Eukaryota; kingdom Metazoa; phylum Chordata; class Mammalia; order Rodentia; family Sciuridae; genus Xerus; species Xerus rutilus. The sequence goes on from CM053417.1 coordinate 1,119,835, forward strand.
GGCGCAGCTCACCGCAGGTGGCGCCCGAGAGCTCGCGCCCGAGTGGGCGTGGCCCAAGGCGGGGCGGCCGCGCTCGGTCGCCAGCCCCCCTTCCCTGTCTCCCAATCTCCCTGGGAGCGCTCCGAATCCGGAATCCGTCCCAGACATTCCAGAGGCCGTACTGACCCTCACAACGGGGGCCTGTGGGGGAAGGGGACGGGAGGGCCCGTCGCGGCCCACGACTCTGCCCGTCCCGGATCCCGCGAGCGGGGCAGGCTTCCCGTTGGCTCCTTCCGCGGGGAGGGTCGAGGCTCCCGGGTCGTCGGGAAAGGGGGACCTGGGAGCCGCAGGCGCGTAGGCGGCGAGGAGGAGCCCAGGGCGGGAGCGTCGCCACGCCCCTGGGCCCTGGCCCTTGGCCCCTCGCCCCCGCCGCCTCCCGCTACTTCGGGTCTCCCACCGGAAGGCCCGTCCCGCCCTCCTGCCCATCCTGTTCTGGCTAGCTCCACCAATGAGGAAGCTGGCATCGAAGGGACGTCCCGCCCCCTGCTTTGATGGACGCTGTTTCTGCTCAATCGCGTCCACCCTGTCGCGTTCGCGCTCTTGCAGCGGCCGAGTGGGATGGGGCTCTTTTGCACTTGGGGCTGCAGCGGTGTGCTGCTCAGCTGCCCTCCCTTGCACACCTGACGCTGCAGGGTCGTGGCCTTCCCTTGCACACCTGACGCTGCAGGGTCGTGGCCCCCCCTTGCACACCTGACGCTGCAGGGTCGTGGCCCCCCTTGCACACCTGACGCTGCAGGGTCGTGGCCCCCCCTTGCACACCTGACGCTGCAGGGTCGTGGCCCCCCCTTGCACACCTGACGCTGCAGGGTCGTGGCCCCCCTTGCACACCTGACGCTGCAGGGTCGTGGCCCCCCTTGCACACCTGACGATGCAGGGTCGTGGCCCCCCCTTGCACACCTGACGATGCAGGGTCGTCCTCGGAGTGTGCACCGGGGCTTGGAATTCTCTGATTCACCGGAAGTTGCCGAGCACACCCAGGAGGCGGGGGACTCCTCCCCGCAGTTCCTGAGCGTGGGCATCTTGCCCGACAGCGGTGCAGCCTCTGAAGCCTGAGCGAGCCGCGCCAGGTGTCGCTCGTGTGCGGGTGCGCGGCGCTGGGCCAATCGTCCACTGCCTAAGTTTGTCTCACCACCACCCCAGCCGGGACACGGCTCCCCTGAGCCACACGGTCTCTCTCTGCTGACCGTTTAAAGACTCAGCCTCCGTCTTCCCGCCCAGTCCGTGGCAAGCAGTAATCTTGTCCCCCTGTCTACAGTTTCGCCACTGGAAGAGTGTATCGTCACCCTAACCACACAGCCTGCGACAGCTTCCAGGCGGGCCTGTGTTCGCGCAGCCTGATTCTCTGGGGACCCTTGCGAGTTATCGCGTGTGCCCGCAATTCTCCCTTTCGCCGTGGTGTGATAGTCCACGCTGCGGTTCAAAGGGCACCGGTGCCTGTATTCCAAAGGATGCCACCCGTCATCCTTCAAGACCAGCTGGTGCTTTCAATCCCCACCAGCCCCACCAGAGAATTCTCCTGCCCCCAAAGCACACTCGCTAGAGTCCACCTGTGTAACGTTTGCCATCCTGCGGGTGAAGGTGCTATCCTGCTGTTGTGTTCTGCTTTTTCTGCCCCATGCTGAGCATGACCCTCTCGTCCTAAACTCGTCCCGCGTCTGGGCTTCTGAGTCTGGGAACTGCCTGTGCCCTGAGGGCGCTTGTCATGCTGTGGCTGTTCATCCGGGTACTTATCTTGGCGCTGTCTCCCCCCCTTCTGTCTTCTTCTTTTTTTTTTTTTTTGGTACTGGGGATTGAACTCAGGGGCACTCGACCACTGAGCCACATCCCCAGCCCTATTTTGTGTTTTATGTAGAGACAGGGTCTCACTGAGCTGCTTAGTGCCTCACCATTGCTGAGGCTGGCTTTGAACTCATGATTCTCCTGTCTCAGCCTCCCTAAGTGCTGGGATTACAGGCTTGAGCCACCGCGCCTGGCTTACTTGATGATTTCTGAGTGGTCTGTGTATTCACGATGTCCCCCTCGCTGTAACACCATCCGATATTTTCTCCTGCTGTTTCAGAGTTGGGATTGATTCTGTGTTGCGCTCTTTCACCATTTTGACTTCACCTCTGTCTTTCTGTGTCCTGAAGGAAGGTTTTGAGAAGACTCTTGGGGGATTTGCAAACACATCGTGGGGCACCCTGCCCTTTCTTCCCTGGCCTTTGGAGTGCCCTGGGTTCCAGGAGGCCAAGTTGCAAAGCAGCCTGAATCCTGAGTCAGTTCCTGGAGCAGGGGCTTAGAGGAAAGCCAGCTGTGGCTGGAGCAATGAGATGGCAGGGTTCACGGTTTCCAGCAGCTGGCTTTAAGGACAATGGCTATACAGGATCCAACTTGCTATCTTCTATAGGACAGCCAGACTTGTCCGCCAGCGGCCTTCCCCCATTGGTCATGGGTGCCTCCTCCAAAGTAAATGCCCGGCCACCTGTGGATGAGCCTCTCACCTCAGGACATTTGCAGGGGATAATCACTGCATCTTCTCACACCCCAGGAACCTGCCTGTTCCTTTATTATGTCCTCCCAGATGGTTCTGATCATTGTTGGGGATTTTCTTCTCCGTGTGACCTTTCCCATCAGCTTGTGTAGGGCCAGGAGACCTCCGCATCCCTCGCTTCTCTGAGCTGTGGCAGTGAGGAGAGAGGGTGCTGATCCTGCGCATTGCCTTGTTTCTAAAGTCCTTGGATGTGGTCTGGGTTGGAGGAATGGACTTTTCCTGCTGGCCAAGGCCAGGCAGTGTTGG
>CM053417.1:1123149-1183815 GCA_028644305.1 Xerus rutilus
GACCAGGGGGCTCTGTGCACAGCCCTCAAAATCCTATTCCTCAGCCGGGCGTGGAATAAGATTACAGGCGCAAGCCTGTAATCTCAGCATTTAGGGAGGCTGAGACAGGAGAATTGTGAGTCCAAATCCAGCCTCAGCAACGGCGAGGCGCTAAGCAACTCAGTAAGACCCTGTCTCTACATAAAACACAAAATAGGGCTGGAGATATGGCTCAGTGGTCGAGTGCCCCTGAGCTCAATCCCCAGTCCCCCCCCCCCCAAAAAAAGTCCTATTCCTCTTTGTTCCTGCAGGACTGACGATTCCATTAATGGAACCCACTGTTTAAATGCATGGTTTACAGAATGCCAGTTGTTGAATTTCCAGTCTTGCCACTTTTCTCCTGTGAAAATATAGGCAGTGTTTGGGGACAAGTCCCTCTAAGCCTCCGTTGTCAATAGAAGTGGCTTGACTTCCTGAGTTGGGGGAGTGGTGTTGTCTTCCTGGAAATGTGTGTGACAGCTTTTCCTGGGTATGAGCTTTGCAAGGGCACACTCTTACTTTTGAGCCCTTGTACAACTATAGCATGGTGCCATTAGACCTGGGGTCTTTTCTGACTAGGCTGCTTGTATTCCTCATCCAGATAGGGAATCCAATATGGGATCATTTCATGTTTCCTGAATCGAAAAGCTGCATTTATTCTCATCCCAACCTGGGCCTGTATGAGAAAGATACCATCAATACTAGTCAGGTGTTACCTCCCGTGATTTCCTATGGTAAGTCAGAGTACTTGTGGGTGCTCTTTGTGTTACAACCAGCTGGGGTGGTAGAACTCGGCTCTGAGGTTTTGTTTTGGAGGTTTGACTGAAAGGCAACTTGCTGTTCTCTGTGGCTTTACTACCCTTTTTGGAGTCTAGGCAGTCCACCTCATGTGTACTTTTTTTTTTTAAATATTTTTTTAGTTGCAGATGGACACAATGTCTTTATTTTATTTATTTGTATGTGGTGCTGAGGATCGAACCCAGGGCCTCACGCATGCGAGGCAAGCGCTCTACCACTGAGCCCCAATCCCAGCCCCATAGTTTTTTTTTTGGTACCGAGGACTGAATTCAGGGACTCAACCACCGAGCCACATCCCCAGCCCTTTTATATATTTTATTAGATACAGGGTCTCGCTAGTTGCTTAGCGACTCGCTAAATTGCTGAGGCTGTGTTTGAACTCACAATCCTCCTGCGTCAACCTCCTGAGCCTCTGGGATAACAGGTGTGCACCACCACACCTGGCCCATGTGTACTTTTTTTTTTTTTTTTTTTTTGGTACTGGAGATTGAACTCAGGGGCACTCGACCACTGAGCCACATCCCCAGCCCTATTTTGTGTTTTATGTAGAGACAGGGTCTCACTGAGTTGCTTAGCACCTCGCTGTTGCTGAGGCTGGCTTTGAACTCGCGATTCTCCTGTCTCAGCCTCCCTAAGTGCTGGGATTACAGGTTTGCGCCACCGCGCCTGGCTCCATGTGTACTTCTATAGCCTTCTGCATCCCGGTCTTCCCTTTGCTCTAGCTGTCCCTCCACCCTTCGCCACCGCTCTACCCCACGATTGCATGCACTGGGAGATAGGGGGTGACAGAGATTGCCGCCCAGCCCGCCAACTCAATGTTAAGTCTGGGGTCCATCAGTGTGCGTCCCTTATGGTGCGAGCGATGTTGATTGGTTGTGGCTGAGTGAGTGACGGGACAAAAGCCAATGACGTACATGGATTGGCTGGGTTGCCGGAGGGCAGGAGCGGCCAGCGTACGGCAGGCGGGCGCGAGGTACCAGCGCCAGGCAGAGTCAAATGGTGGGTAGAGGAAGTCCCAGCAGGGAATAGGCGGTTCGGCGGTTGGAGGGGCAGGCCCGTAGCTAGGATTGTAGAGGAGGAGGGTTGGCAATGGACAGGAAAGGCGGGTTGGAGTTGCTGCCCACCCCAATACAGTCAAGCCCTTCCAAGGAGTGTGGGGATGAGCTGATGGGGTGGGACAGCTGGGATCTGGAGAGAACTTAGGGAGTGGCTGGGAAGTAGGACCCATCCAGTGGGTAGGGCGGGCCTAAATGTGGACATTTCCATGGCAATGAAAAATCCTGACCACAGCCCAGAAATAGATATCATGGTCATCCTCTTTTACAAATGAAAGAACGGAATCAGAAAAAGGTCAGTAGGACCCTGCAGCCACCAAGTGACAGATCTGGGAATTAAAGTCAGGTGGTAGCTGACACCAGAGTCCCTGGTGTGTTGCTTCTCTGTGGGACAGCATCAGAGCAGCAAGTAGACATTAGGAAGGTGCAGGCTGGTCCCAAAGGTGCCTTGCATCTTTTAAAAATTTATTTATATAAATTTATTTTGCATATAATATAATTATATATGTAAATTATATATAATTATATTTATGTAACTATAAATGTTTGTGATTTATATAAATGTTTATATAAGTTTATTATATTATAAAATATAGAATTTTATGTGCAAATTACACACACACATTTGGTACTGGGAACTGGACCCAAGGGCACTCAACCACTGAGCTACATCCTTAGCCCAATTTGAGAAAGGGTCTCACTAAATTGTCCAGGTTGGCCTCAAGCTTGCAATCTTCCTGCCTCAGTGTCCCTGTGCATTGCATCTCTCAGAGAGTGTTCATGAGTCTTCACTACCAGGATCCCGAATAATTAAGGATTATTGAAACCCACTTCAGTACTTTAGCACTCCCACATGTTTACAGCAGGTTTGCCTCTCATCACCTAAATATCATACCTTGGCCACTGAGAAGCTATAGCCAGTCCCACAAGCTGGCAGTGGGACTCATGCTCTTCTATGTGATCTCAAGTCCAGAGCACCCCCAGCCCTTTTCTTTTGATTCTGGGGACTGAACCCAGGGGCGGCTCCTTCACTGAGTTGTATCCTGACCCTTTACAATTTTTTTTAACCTACAACCCTTTCCCCCCATTTTTATTGGTGCATTATAGTTGTACATAATGGTGGGATTTGTTGTTATATATGTGTACATGCACACAATTAACAATCCAATTTGGCCAATGTCACTCAGCACTTTCCATGTTTTTAAAAGTTTTGAGGCAAGGCCTGGCTAATTTGCCAAGGCTAGCCTTAAACTTGCAATCCTCTTGCCTCAGCCTCCAAAGCAACTGGGATTACAGCCCCACACCCAGCAATATTACTGTCTACCTTTTTCTGGCCAGCACCCTCCAGGAGACTGAGTTGAGGCTTTTTGCATTTTTCCTTCCTTTTGGAATTGCACTTTAATTGTGGACATTTGTTGTTCCTTTTAGGCTGCCAGAGTGTGCACATGTGCACCATTTCTATTGTAGGTATCACCAAATCTGGCATTTTACACCTGAATATAAGCAAGCACGACCAACCATATTGTGGTTTACTTATATTAATGATGGTTTGCTTTATAGCACCATTTTTTTTTGTGGTGGTATGGATTGAACCCACAGCTTCTCATATGTAAGGCAAGTGCTCTACCACCCCGGGCCCTTATACTGCAATGTCTATCTGGCTGGTACATTTCTTATTAATAATGGATTATAGGGCTGGGATTGTAGCTCAGCGGTAGAGCGCTTGCCTCGCATGCGTGGGGCCCTGGGTTCGATCCTCAGCACCATGTACAAAACAATAAAAAATAAATAAAGACATTGTGTCCATCTACAACTAAAAAAATATTAAAAAAAATAATGGATTATAGTATGTAATGTTTTATAGATCACTCAGTACTTTCCAGTCATTGTTTCATTTACTGCTCATAAAACTAAACACACGCCAATCACACACTCAAAAGGGCAATTACCATACAACCTAGCAATTCTATTCGTAGCCCTATGCTTACCCAAGGGGAAAATACAAATCGACACACCAACTTGTATATGTGAATGTTTACAAAAGCAATGTTCCCAGGGGAAATGGAACCACCCAAATGTCCATCAACTGATGAATGGAAAAAATGTGGTCTACCATAGAAAAGAATATTACATGGCTATAAAAATGAATAAAGTTCTAGCCGGGCGCGGTGGCTCAAGCCTGTAATCTCAGCACTTAGGGAGGCTGAGACAGGAGAATCGCGAGTTCAAAGCCAGTCTCAGCAATGGTGAGGTGCTAAGCAACTCAGTGAGACCCTGTCTCTACATAAAACACAAAATAGGGCTGGGGATGTGGCTCAGTGGTCAAGTGCCCCTGAGTTCAATCCCCAGTACAAAAAAAAAAAATGAATAAAGTTCTGATGTTGGCTACATGAACAAACCTCAAAAGAACTATGCTTAGTGAAAGAAACCAGACACAAAAGCCCTCACACTGTAAGATTCCATTCTTATGAAATATCCCAAATTAGTAAATTCATAAACAGTAGATCAGTGGTTGCCAGAGACTGTGAAGGTACATGGAGAATTATTTTTGGTGATGCTAGAAACAACCTAGGGCCTTATGCTTTCCAGACAAGCACTCTACCAGAGCCATATCCCCATCCCAAATAGTTCTTTTTCTTTTGTACTGGGGATTGAACTCAGGGGTACTTAACCACTGAGCCACATCCCCATCCCTCCCCCCATTTTTTGAGACAGGGTCTTGCTAAGTTGCTTAGGGCCTTGCTCAGTTGCTGAGGCTGGCTTTGAACTTGCAATCCTCCTCCCTCAGGTTCCCAAGCCTCTGGAATTACAGGCATGCACCACCACACCCAGCTACATGGAGAGTAATAAAGTGCACAGAGTTTTTTTGGAAGGGGGGCAATAAAATGTTTGAAAATTAACTTGCTGTGGCTATGCACTGAACTGTACACTTCAAATAAATACACTGCATGCAGCATAAGAAGCAATGAAAGACCCTGAGATGGTCAGATATGTGATGTAAAAAAATTTTCATCATTTCCATTTTATCAATTTTCTACAATCATCCTCTATCATGTTATCTTTATAAAATATTGAGATTTTATAAAATGAGTAGAAAAACTATACTCATTTTATAGACCAGGAAACCAGCTTAGAGGTACAGAAGGGCAGGAGTAAAATGAGTAGGTCCTGAGGACTCCAACTCCCAGGCTGGCCTCTACAGCTCATGCCAAACCATTCTATAGACACAATGGTCAAGATTCCAAAAACTTCTGCTAACAACTTAATGAGGGTAATAAAAATAAGGAATGTGATATACCAGACACATCTGGTATGATTTTGAAGCTCAAGCCCATCTATCTGCCTGGGTGCCTTTCTAGTAGTTGTAGGTACCGGGAATGAGTTAGCTCAGGGGTGAATTTTCAGGCCACACATGGTCTCTAGTGAGGAGTCTACAGGCCTATTATTCTTCCCCATGGTTATTCTCAGGGCCAGGGCTCTCCATCTGCTTTAGACAGATGCTCCTCTCTTATTCAGTACTGTATCAAGGAGAAACCAAATCTCATGGAAGGCACAAACTGAATAGAGCAGCTGCTTTTGAAATGCTTTATTAACAATTACTTGAACAATAGTATGGGGACCAGGTCTAGCTGTGCCCTCGTGTCTTCACAGAACAGTCACCACCAGCAGCACAGGACATCCTAACAGCTTTGGCTGCTGCTCGACAGCCACTGAATTGTGGCGGGGAGATGAAGGCAAACAGCAGAGGAAACTCTGGTGCAGCTGAAGTCACACATTACCCAGGACACTGCAGGTAAGAAGGCAGCACATGGAATCTCAAACTGGGAACGGCAGTATATGAAACCAGGGCTACTGAGGTCAACAATTCAATGCACATTTTCTTCACTTATGAGGGAAATATATTTAAGAAACTGTCACTTCTACCTTGATCCTTACCCTACGTATGTGTAGCCTCATCAGGAAACTTACTATCAGATGGTTGTTTTGTTAGCCATTGCTTGTCACTTAAAATTTATAATCCACTTTAATGATTCAAAAAGGAGCACATATGTATATGTAATCATGGTTTAAAAACAAAGTAGTTAACTGGGATTTGGGAATTAGGAATGAAGAAGGGTATTTAGCTGGCTTTAAGGAGAGCAAAGGTCAAGAGTTTGAATGATGGTTTTAGAACAAGCCTAAGTATAAGGTACAGAGGCCAGTCTTTTAAGACCAGAGTCAACAGCTATTTTAGTTCATCAACATGCATTTCACGGCCACGATGATGTGTCTGGCGCTGATTCCAAACATATCCAGCAGCTCACTGGGTCTCCCGCTCCTAGGCAATGCCATCACAGCCAGCTGATGAACCAGGATGTCAGGATCCATGGAGACAGCTGCAGAGACAGCTTCCCCAATGCCACCTGGGGAAGCAAAGGATATTAGGAACTTTTCTGGATGTAGCTAGTGAGCCTTAAAGCCACAAAATATGGAGACCTTTGAACTTGCTGGTTCCCAGGGTAAATATTTTCCCTAGCCATTGATTCACACAGTCTTCTCCAACTGGCCCAAAGACTTCTCATCTTAAATTCCAAGTCTCTACTTTGCTCCTACCCCCATGTTTAACAGGGACTGCTCTCAACCTAGGCTTCATGAATGACGGAGGGTCTGTGGAGCTGATTCTCCAAACTGTGAGGGATGTCAAAGCCACTAAAATGAACCAATGAACCATGCACAAGAAAGTGACGGGCACGTCTGAGGCTGCTAGCTTGCAAGACTGGCCCTCAGCTGGTGCAAGCATCCTGCGTTGCTGGAATGCTTTCCCTGCTGATAACAGTGGTCCCACTGGACTGCTTGTAAGAACAACATGGACTAAGCAAGCACCCACTTTTCTGCCAGAAGTTGGGAATTTTGTTATGTGCCTGGCAGAGGGTGTCAATGTGAGGAGCCCCCAACAGAAACCTGGGACACTGAGTCTCTAAGGGGCATACCTGGGCAGATATAGCACATGTGGAAAGTGTTTTTCTCGATGCATCTCATGGGTGGTGGGGACGCTGAGGTAGACTTCTCTAGTCTTCAGCTAGGGTTCCTCTACTGGTGGATCCCACCACATGCCCTTCTGTGATAAACCTCAACCAGGACGACTGGGTGCCAGGTTCAGGGAGTGCTTCCAGACAGTCATCCACCAGGATGTGGTCTTGGGAACCCTCATGAGAACACACCCTCATGAGAAGCTCCTCACCACATCACATCATGTGGGCTAACCTTCTCAAGCCCAAATGTCACTCAGCCCTCTCCCCCTGCCCTCTCCCCCTCTTTTCCTGCATTTACTTTCTTCTTTGCTTACAAGGTAGTATTTTGGAGGGTGGAAAGTAAATTACTAATCATTCAAAACTCAAAAGAAACTGCAAATAAAACTTTCTGTAACTGCTCCCTGTCCAGTACTGAGTTAGCCATTCCTCTATGTTGCCACCAATCCCCCTTGGTGACTGGATAGTGTGCTGGGGACACACAAGTGCATATGGGTACTACCCTACCCTCTGGGAACCAGTCTAGGTGGGTGAAAAGACATCAATACACTTACAAAGAACAATAATAAAGTTATGTTGGGGACTGGGATATGGCCCAGTGATAGAAAGCATGCCTAGTATGTGTGAGGCCTTGGGTTCAATCCCAGAATTGTAAAAACAATATGTTATCTTTGGGTGAGTAGCAGGTGGGCATTGATGCCCAAGAGCATGGCACATCACTCAAGGAAACAAAAACACTTCTTGCCAAAATAAACTTTCAAACACATTCATGATGCCTGCACATACCTTCTGGGTAGTGATCCTCCACTGTGATAATCCGGCCGCCTGTGGCTCTTGCATTGGAAATGATGGTGGTAACATCCAGGGGTTTAATGGTAAAGAGATCGATGACACGGATAAAAATATCTGAAGAACAGCAATACCAGCTTGGTGTAAGAAGCAGATTTAGAATAAAGAATATGCAGGAAGAAAAATAAAGAAACCAGTTGGGGGGGCTGGGGTAATGGCTTGAGTGCTTGCCTCGCATACGTGAGGCACTGGGTTCAATCCTCAGCACCACATAAAATAAATAAAGATATTGTGTTCATCTACAACTAAACAAAATATTTAAAAAAAAAAAAAAAGAAACCAGTTGGGGCACATGAGGTAGGTGAAGTCCTACCTCTTCCCAGGTTGAACTTCAATGTTCAGACACAACCAACTGACCTTGTTTAGAGAGATCATCAGCAGCCACTAAGGCTTCATGCAGAGTAATTCCAGCTCCAATAACTGTGACTTTGTCATTGCCACTCTGGCGGACAACCTGGTATAGCACCAACAAAACAAAGTACTGTGGTTACTACTTCTAAAGCACATCTCAAATCAGAGGGCTCTCTGCTACACTGCTATTCCCCAATGCTAGCAATTTCACTCCTAAATAATTCACTAGAAAAAAAGGCTGAATCAGGTGCATTTAAAATCCTGAAATACTCTTTTTGCTAAATCATATTTTATATTTGTTTTACAAATTTATCTCCTCTTGACTTACAATACAAATTATTAAGTTTGTACATAATGCATAAATAAAATGACTCTTTTAATGGCTTAGCATGCACAAGCCCTGGGCTTGATCACCAGTACTGCAAAAATATCCACCAAACAACATATATACATGCATATACACACATATCTGTGTCCACATTGCAAAACCCAACCATTTAATTACCCATGCTATGCATGTTATCACATACATACACTCACACTTTAAAGTTACACCCTTCACCATTAGGAAATTTACTTTCTTTTTCTCAGGACCAATAAAATTTTAGAAAAAAAACAGACAAAAAATATAATAAGAAAGTTCCTTCAGCAGGGTGCAGTGGCGCATGCCTGTAACACCAGAGGCTTGGGAGGCTGAGGCAGCCTCAACAACTTAGTGAGGCACTCAGCAACTCATCAAGACCCTGTCTCTAAATAAAATTATAAAAGAGTGCTGGGGATGTAGCTCAGTTGTTAAGCACCCCTGGGTTCAATCCTCAATACCAAAGGGGAAAAAAAAAGAAACTTTCTTCAAACCATGTGAATATCAAGACATCCTGATTCCACAAAAATCATATGTATGGCAGAACCTGTACTCAACACTGAGGGGAACACTGCACTGTTTCCACTCAGTGGTATTTTCCAGGAACCTAATGGCACACAGTGGACTGTTCTGGAAATAACTGCTTTATTGTAGCACTACAGCCATTCAGAGCCAAGACACACTTAGTCTGAATACTAGCAGCTATGAAGTCTGGGGCAGCCCAGCCTTTTGCAATCAAGGTGGGTATTCCTGTTGCTCCTTCCAGAGTGACTGTAAGTGTCTCACATGATTAAGAAGATAAAGGCTGGGTGTGGTGGTGCACGCCTGTAATCCCAACAGCTCGGGAAGCTGGGGGCAGGAAGATGGCGATTTCAAAGCCAGACAGCAATGGCGAGGCGCTAAGCAACTCAGTGAGATCCTGTCTCTAAATAAAATACCAAATAGGGCTGGGGATGTGGCTCAGTGGTCGAGTGCCCCTAAGTTCAATCCCCAGTACCCTTAAAAGAAAAAATGAAGAGAGATCAATAGCATTTTAAATTGTGTATTCTACTAAAGTATGATCACAATTGTGTAAAATATCTACCTATGCCTAGGAATAAGGCAGGAAGGAAACATGCCTTAATACCCATAAGCCTGGCTCTGAACGTAGTAAACACAGTCACACACTTTCTCCACAGTCTTTTCTGATTTTCCCCACATGCAGCTTGGACAGGTAGGCACAGCAGGAAGTGGACAGTTTGGTGGGCAGGCCCAGAGAGGCTGAGCTCACGCCTGGGCCCAAATCCTGGTCTTGGTGCTCAGGAGCTATGAAGCCTTGAGCAAGTTGCTTACTTTCTCTGATCCTCATCTATAATAAGGGCTGATAATTTTAGCTTCTCAGGGCTTTTATGCAAACGCTACAGATAGGAAGTGCCCAGTAATAACCTTTAATCATGAGGCCTACAGATAAAGCTATATTCCATGCACAAAATAAACCTCAGGGCCAAAGAATCTCCCCTGGCAAGATGGGTCATGTTCTCTTTTTTACCTGGATTAGATCTATAAAATCTGAACCTAGTAGATATTTTACTCATTTGGACTGGTTTTTCTTTTTTTAACTCAAGGCTGTGATAAATTACAGTCAACACACTCAAGTGCCTTTGAGTTGTTACTACTTTAAGAGTTCAACAAAAGCTGGGCACGGTGATGCACACCTGTAATCCCAGTAGCTGGGGAGGTTGAGACAGGAGGATCACAAGTTCAAAGCCAGCCTTAGCAACTAAGGTGCTAAGCAACTCAGTGAGACCCTGTCTTTAAATAAAACACAAAATAGAACTGGGGATATAGCTCAGTGGTTGAATACCCTAGTTTAATCACCGGTACAAAAAAAAAAAAGAGTTCAACAAAGACAACATTTGAAAAACAGAAAAGTGCAGGTCAAACTAAATTGTCAGAATGCACTTTCCTGAGGAAAATCAAGCAAGAATCACGAGTGACTTTTTAAAAACAAGAGCACAAGCTGGGCACAGTGGCACGGGCCTGTAATCCCAGCACTTTGGGAGGCTGAGACAGGAGAATCATGAGTTGAAAGCTGAAAGCCAGCCTCAGCAAAGGCGAGGTGCTAAGCAACTCAGTGAGACCCTATCTCTACATAAAACACAAAATAGGGCTGGGGATGTGGCTAAGTGGTTGAGTGGTGCCAAGTTCAATCCCCAGTACAAAAAAACAAGAGCACAAAGAAAAAATAATTCTTTGTGGGAATGCCTAGGGCAAGTTTGTTTTACATAAATACAATACTGAACAACACTGCTGAACTTGAGCCTTACCTTAGCTTGTCCGATCTTAAAGATTTCTTGAGGAGTATAAATAACCGCAGTTTCTGGCCGGCTGGTCCGAATGAAACACATTCCCTAGGGCATAAATGCAAACCAGAAACACAATTTATAAAATCAAACTATAAATTCCCAACTAATAAACCATCAGGAAGTGGGAAAGAGGAAGACTGAGCATGTGTACTAACAATCAAGCATACATTTTGGAGCAAGGGAGAAACATCTACAACCACCAGTGAACTGGCTTGTGCTACTGGGCCAGGCAGCAGCCCAAGTGGGACCCTGGCAGATGCACTTAGTGACAAGTTGTCCAAACTGTCCCTTTTCTTAACTTAGAAAAGACTTCCCAAATTTTCATTGACTCGTTCTGTCTCCACTGAATGTAAACTCAGGGCAGGGGCACTGATTCATGTTGACTGGAAAGCCCAGAACACAATGTTAAAAATTAAGTTCTGCCACAACATAGCTTATATTATTTCATCATTAGAAAGACCTTAAACATCTGAATGTAAAATGACTCACCCTTTTTCCAATGAAAACGTGTAAATAGTTTTATCATCAATTTGCACACACAAACATTTAGGAGCATAAATGAAACCTCAAATGTCTACTTAAAGTATTTGCTAACGTACATACATATGTAAATGATGCATTATAAACTAAAACATCAGCCAAGAAATGTTGCTTTGGTTCATTCATGTTATAAAGCAGCTTTACTTTGTGTGTTTTGAGATATAACCTAGCTATAAGAAAATGCACAGATGCTAAGTGTGGCACTCCTTGAATCTTGGCAAAGGGCACACACTATGTAACTAGCACCAGCATATCTACCAGCTTAGAGTTCTCTCATGCCTCCTTCCAGTCATTCTCCTCACCCTGAGAGGCAACGTGTACTGATTCACATCACAGCCTTATTTTGCCTCTTGTGAAATTTCTGGAAATGGAATCATATAACATGTATGAGATCATAAAATGATCTCCAAGAGGGCTGGGATTGTGGCTCAGCAGTTGAGCGCTTGCCTGACATGTGTGGGGCACTGGGTTCGATCCTCAGCACCACATAAAATAAAGGTATTGTGTTCATCTACAACTAAAAATATATTTTAAAAAATGATCTCCAAGATATAGTAAGTAGGAGCTGAGGGTATAACTCAGTGGTAGAGCACTTGCCCAGCATGTGCAAGGCCCTGGGTTCCATCTCAGCACCAAGAAAACCAAAAACTCAAAACAGAAAAAAAACTCAAAACAAGTAAGTAAAGAAGTAAGTCCAGAATAATATGCACAATGTGAGCCCACTTCAAACAAATAATAGAAATGTCTGTCCATACATATGTGTTGTCAATGTTCAGAAAGGAAATTCGTGCACTCTGCCCTGAGTGTGTCCACATTACCTGTGCAGGGGCATAGGTGAGGCGCAGGGCCAGGGTGCTGCAGGAGTCTGGGAAACATCATGGAGACGTTGGAAAAATACTGACGTTATATTTATTCCCTAAGTTCCCTTGCAGCTAGGGTCTAGACAGGAATTTGACTCTGACCATGTGATATTATTGCACAAGACACCCCAGGGGAAGCATGTGAGGCTTTCTGAGCTGTTTCCAACAGCGAGCCAGAGCTGGGCATCCTGGGGTTTATCTGCACTCATACCTACTGTCCACTCTCTAGTTCTCTGGATTTCAAGAGGCCATGGTAGCAGAAACAGTGGCTTTGGCAACTGAGTGTGCCTTGTCTTTGTTTTGAGTCAGGGTCTTGCTCTGTTTCCTACGCTGGTCTCAAACTCCTGGGCTCAAGGGATCCTCCCACCCCAGCCTCCTCAGTAGCTAGAACTACAGGTGTACACCAATGCACCCAGATGGGGTGTATCTTAAGTCCCATAGGCCTAACAATGGTCTCAGGATGCAATTCCACTGGTGGGTGAACACTCTGCAATTTGGGATGCCACCTGGAGCCCACTCCTGTGATTTCAGAGGCATGCTTTGTTAAACCTCTGACCCATTTGCAATACCCAAACTGCTCCTCATTTCTTGCCCTTAGCCCTGACTCACACAGGCAGACAGGCTCTGTTCAGCATCCTTTTCTATTGTTTTTGAAAAGTTATAGATGGACACAATACCTTCATTTTATTTATCTTTATGTGGTGCTGAGGATTGAACCCAGTGCCTCACACGTGCCAGGCAAGTGCTCTACCACTGAGCTACAGCCCCAGCCCCTTTCATATCATTTTTTAAAATTTTTTAAAATATTTTTTAGTTATACATGGACACAGTGTCTTTATTTTTGTTTTGCTTATTTTTATGTGGTACTGAGGATCGAACCCAGTGCCTCACACGTGCGAGGCAAGCACTCTACCACTGAGCCACAACCTCAGCCCTCATATCATTTTTTAAAAATATTTTTTCAGTTGTAGATGGATACAATATCTTTATTTATTTTTATGCGGTGCTGAGGATCGAACCCAGTGACTCACACATGCGAGGCAAGCGCTGTACCACTGAGCTACAGCCCCAGCCCCTTTCATATCATTTGAATCTGTTACAATGCCAATGTGTTTGTGTGTATAATTACCTGTTGTTGTGAAGATTATATTTTATTTTTAAAAATTTAACCTTTATTTTATTTATTTAATTTTTATGTGGTGCTCAGAATCGAACCCAGGGCCTCACCAGTGCTAGGCAAGTGCTCTACCACCGAGCCACACAACCCCAGCCCCAACATATTTTAAAAAGAATCCTATCACCAACTTTTCTATGAGTATGCTTTTATGCTAAAAAAAGGGGGGAAATCCCATTAGTACCAAACTTGGAGCAGACCCATGAAGCATTTTTTTTTTGTGGTGCTGGGGATTGAACCCAGGGCCTTGTACATGTGAGGCAAGCATTCTACCAACTGAACTATATCCCCAATCCCTTGAAGCATTTTCTGTCTCAACCAGTATCCTCTTAAACATACCTTGGTATTGGCTGCTAAATAAATAGCATGCTCCGTGGAGACAGCATCACTTGGATAGAAAATAGTGCAGTTGGGAACTGCTCGGAACATGGCCAGATCCTCCAGGGCCATCTGGGAGGGGCCATCTTCACCTGAGAAAACCATAGCCCAACAAAAATGTGAGCACAACACTTCCAGTAAGCTACCCTCTGTCTGCTTACCTGTTCTCAAGAAGCAACAATTCTTTTATATATATATATGTGTATATATATATATACATATATATATATATTTTTAGTTGTGGATTAACCTTTATTTTTATTTATTTGTATGTGGTGCTGAGGATGGAACCCAGTGCCTCACGCGTGCTAGGCAAGCGCTCTACCACTGCGCCACAACCCCAGCCCAAGAAGCATTTCTTATTGCCACAAGGTGCCCCAAAGAATAGCACAGCCCTCCAAATGGTCCAACTTTGATGTCACCATAACTAATTATAATTTATATCAAGCTTTCACATATCTATCTCCCTTGAGATCTTGCTAAAATCAGCTGGGTTAGGCTCCTAACTGACCTTTCAGAACAACGACAGAACCCTGTTATTGATACTACTACTCTCCAAGTTGACATGATGCTCTCTTCCCTGAGTTCTGATGGCCTGAATTGGCCTGAGTGTCTATTCATGTCCTATTCTCCTTAGGAGAGGCCCCTCAGGTTTTGTCCCTCCTTCTCTGCTCTTCTACCTTCTCCCTCTTAAGACACTGTTTTTTTTAGATTGGAATGCCTGACTTATTTCTCTAGGCCTTCCAAGTAGTTGAATGTAACGCACTTTTGGGACACCCTGGGGTGCTATTATTTGTGTGTGTGTGTGTGTGTGTGGTGCTGGGGATTGAACCCAGGGCCACGTGAGGCAAGCACTCTACCAACTGCGCTATATCCCCAAGCCCCCAGGGTGCTATTATAACTCAGTGTGCCTTAGAGTGTTATCTGGCAACACTCTCTGGTCGGAAACACTGTTGAAAGAGAAACTGCAATGTGCACAGTGGCAGTCCAGCTCTTCCCAGCAAGGGAGAGAACACCACTGTGTACACTGCCTTGCCTGGGACAACCGTCTAATCTCAGAAGTCCAGATCCTCTGTGGGTTGGACTTAAGAGCTCCATCTCCTTATAGCTCACTTGATTTTCAAACTTACACTGAACCCAGGCCTGGGCAAAGGCTCTGAGACTCTCTCCCAGGCCTCTAGCCCTTCCCACCTTGCAATGCTGGGCGTCAGCAGCTTTGGCTTTCTGCTCCCTCCCTGGACAAGCATCTGTGCCTGCAGCCACCTGCCCAGCTGTGACTCCTAGTTCTATCCAAAGCCTTCTTAATCCAATCTAACTAGCCTAGGGAGTCATTTAGATGGCCCCCCAGTGCACTTCGGCAGCATTATAGCAGCAAACGTAAGCAGTCACATCTGCCTAGATGACCTGTCTCACGCACCAGGCAGGTCAGGTGAATCATCTTTCCATCATTTCTGCCATTCATGAACATAACTCCCTGCCATCTCCCCAGTGAGATGCTCCTACAGACTTGCTCTCTGTTTTTCACACAGCCGTGGACCCCTCCATTTGTTGGCAACGTCTTGTTGTTTCTCTAGGCTCTCTCAGATTCACCCTTGGTTTTCCACCCTACTGCTAACTCTCACGCTTCCTTCAACCTTCTTGTGGGCTTCCCTGTTGTATTCCTCTGATCCTCTATGGCAGATGATTGCTCCAGGAATGGTTTCCATCAGTGTATGTGCCTGCATTTTGTTCCTTAAGGGTTCCCACTGCCCAAAGCACAAAGGCACTGTGGTGATCCCACCCCTGCTTGCATCTGAGTGGGTGTCCAGCCAGTCAGAATCTTCCTGTCTTCCTTCTGCCCACATTTCTCATCCCAATAAAGATGGTGACAAAAGGCAGAAAAGAATTCTGGGACTCTGTGCTATCCCTAATCATACCCAGTAAGAAATCCAAAACCGAGTGCAGTGGCACACGCCTGTAATCCCAGCACTTAGGGAGGCTGAGACAGGAGGATCGCGAGTTCAAAGCCAGCCTCAGCAATGGTGAGGCGCTAAGCAACTCAGTGAGACCCTGTCTCTACATAAAACACAAAATAGGGCTGGGGATGTGGCTCAGTGGTCGAGCGCCCCTAAATTCAATCCCCAGTACCAAAAAAAAGAAAGAAAGAAGTCCTGAAGACTCAAACTTCAGGGAACCATAAGAGAATGCAAGATTTAAACAACACATGCTAATGTTTTTCTAAAAAGGAGGAAGAAAGCTATCAAGATAATGGCATTCAGAACTCATACCAACGGATACTCCACAGTGGGAACCGATAAGGTTGATGTTGATTTGAGCGACGGCTCCCATACGGATCTGATCAAATGCTCGGGTCAAAAAGGCAGCGAAGGTGCTAGCAAAAGCAATAGTCCGACCACGGGTGGCACAGCCCAGTGCCACACTCACCTGCAACACAGAGAACATGAATTAGAACATCCCTGGACCCTTTCCCTCCCAATTTAGATCACAAAGTCCCTATGATAATGCCTGTTCTGCACATAGAACACCGTGCTGCAGTCTTAGCATGTTTCCTTTCTGTTCACTTCTTTCTCAAACCTTTTGTACCCTCATTCCCTGGCTTTCATGCTCAGATGGGGCCCTTACTTCATACCTCCTGAGGAACGAGAAGTGAAGAAATAGTGTTCCACATCTGCCCCATCCATTCACACCTGGCTCACAGTGTCATGGTCCCACCTCTCCCTGAGAAAGGCCTGCCTGCTGGTTATCCCAGATCCTTTTCTTCTCTTCATTCTCAAGCATCTCCAAGATGGTGTCTCCAATTACACCATGATCCCCTCATCTCACTCAAGTCAGTTTCTCCCTTTCTCTTGGATTATCTTATTGCCAGTCAACACTTGCCAGTACCTTCCATTGTCACTCTACTATTCTGCCTCATCCTCCCTCCAGAGACTGTCCTACCTCTATGTTCTTCACAAAAAACTTTTTAGAGTCATGTATGGTTATTGTCCCCACCTTCTCATCTTCCATTTTCTCCATAACCTACTTCATCTAGGCCGCCAGCCCCATAAGTGACCTCGAGGCTGCCAAATGCCAGTGCTCTCCTGGCCTCAGCTGGCATCTCACTTGACCTCTCAGAAACATTTGGCACAAGAAGCCACCCCCCTTTTCTCAAGGCATGTTCTGCTGGAGGTTTCCGTGAGGTTGCAATGGGACCAGTCCAGCTGCTACACTGGACTGTGCACCTCTTGCTACTCTGATATGCATTTTTTTTAAAATGTTTTACTGGTTGTAGATGGACCTTTATTTAATGTATTTATATGTGGTGCTGAGAATCGAACTCAGTGCCTCACGCATGCTAGGCAAGTGCTCTACAACTGAGCCACAACTCCAGCCCCCTGATATGCATTTTTTTTGGTACCAGGGATTGAACTCAGGGGCATTCAACCACTGAGCCACATCCCCAACCCTATTTTGTGTTTTATGTAGAGACAGGGTCTCACTGAGTTGCTTAGCACCTTGCCATTGCTGAGGCTGGCTTTGAACTCGCAATTCTCCTGTCTCAGCTTCCCTAAGTGCTGGGATTACAGGCTTGAGCCACCACACCCGGCTTGGTATGCACATTTTAACAACCCCTAATTTATATAACTATTTCTTACTGTCTCTGCAACTCCAGGCTCATGTAACCCAGTAGACTTTAAATTGGAATATGAACATCTCCAGGAGTAAATACAGACTTACCAAGGGGGATGTGGCTGTAGCTGGTTTCAAAGGCACAATCTTTGACTCTATATCAACTGGGATCTACATTCATCTGCCAGAGAAAGGGCTGGTGGCCTCCTTATCCACAAACAATCACCTACCAGGAACCTAACCTCCAAAAGGCATGTTCTCACCCACTTCAATCTTACAAAGAGCAACATTTAGAGTATAAAACCTCCAAACTGAATTAAAGAGGGTACTTGGAAATAATCATGCTGGCACTAATAAAGCAAGGAATGTAACTGATCAGATGACAAATCCTTTCACAGTCAGGTGGTTCTCAATTCTTCTAACAGAACAGAAAGAGAACCCAATGGAGCTATCAACTCTACAAATAATTTTGGCAAAGAACTTTTTTGAGACAGAGTCTTACTATGTTGTCCAGCCTGGTGATGTTTCTGTCTCAGTTTCCCAGGTAGTTGGGATTACAGTTGTGTATCACTGTGCCTGGCTACAAACAACTTTAAATGAAATATCATTATGTGATTTTTGGCTTGTAATGGGGAAGGAACTGAATGACATTCCTAAAACAAAACTTTCACTCTCGTCTATTTGTTCATGTGAATAAGATTTCTTAGCACTTACATCATTAAAATGAAAAAAGTAATAGAATTTCTTCTAAATCTTATCTCATTAAATTATATTTATCCACTGGTATATTAGCAAATAATAACAACCATAACTCAATCCAGAAGAAAAAAATTCTAATGCTCAGAGGCCTATTCATAGAAGAAAAATTTTAAAAAGCTGTTTATATTTTTGTTGTAGAGAATAAGACAATCAATAAAAGGCTTTCATGAATAAAGATACTGGGGAAAAGGAATGAAAATAAAAATTCTAGTAGAAAAAGTGATTTAATTTCTGATAAAGAAAAGCATCACGGAGTAACCTTTAACTGGATGACGTGACTACTGAAATATCACACATCTTTTAATAGGCAATTACATAATTTGCAACTATTTAATTTGTGATTAAAAATTCAGATGTAAGCTGTGGTTTTAGCTCAGTGGTAGAGCACTTTCCTAGCATGTGTGAGGCACTGGGTTCAATCCTCAGCACCACATAAAAATAAATAATATAAAGGTATTACAAAAAGAAAGTATTTTTAAAAATTCAAATGTTAGGCCAGACACAGTGGTATATATCCATAGTCCTATCTAATTGGGAGGCTGTGGCAGGAAAAGCATTTGAGCCCAGGAATTTTTTTGGGGGGGTACCAGGGATTGAACTCAGGGGTCCTCTACCACTGAGCCACATCTTCAGCCCTATTTTGTGTTTTGTTTAAAGACAGGGTTTCACTGAGTTGCTTAGCGCCTCACCGTTGCTGAGGCTGGCTTTGAACTCGCGATCCTCCTGTCTCAGCCTCCCAAAGTGCAAGCCCAGGAATTTGAGGCTAGCCTATGAACCTAGTGAAACTCAATCTCAAAAAAATTCAGGCTGGGCATGGTGGTGCACACTGGTAATCTCAGTGACTTGGGAGGCTAAGGCAGCAGGATCACAAGTTGAAAGCCAGCCGCAGCAATTTAATGAGGTCCTATGTAACTTAGTGAGGCCCTGTATCAAAATAAAATATAAAAAGGGCTGGGTATGTGGTTCAGTGGGTAAGCATCCCTGGGATCGATCCCTGGTACCCAAAAAAAAAAATCAGATGTTAAACTTTAAAACTCAACAGAGGAATGTGTAGCTTAGGAAAATGCATTCAGTGGCTAAAGAGGAAACATGTCTGAAGATACCACTGTCTTCCCCCACCTCCAGGGCCCAAACAGAGCTCCTATCCCCTCCTTGCCCAGTCTTGTCCATCTCAAGAGATGACACCACTCTCCCCTAGGAATTCGGATGGGAGACACTTGGCCCCTTGCATACTGCTGGTCTCTTACTAGGGCAGGCTCACAGGTTCACTTCTCTCCAACGTGGAACACAGCTACTAAAGTATAGCCACATTCTAGTTCCTTCCCCACTCTTAGCTCCAACAACCCCTCCACCACGTTGCAATCTTGAAAAACACACCTTGTCCCTTTTCTTTTCTTTTCCTGGTACCAGGGATTGAACTCAGGGGTACTTGACCACTGAGCCACATCCCCAGCCCTATTTTGTGTTTTATGTAGAGACAGGGTCTCACTGAGTTGCTTAGCACCTCGCCGTTGCTGAGGCTGGCTTTGAACTCGCGATTCTCCTGTCTCAGCCTCCCAAAGTGCTGGGATTACAGGTGTGCACCACCATGCCTGGCAAAATATTCTGATTTTAAATGCTGGAAAAAATTTTTTTTTTCATACCGGGAATTGAATCCAAGGGCACTTAACTACTGAGCCACAGCCACAGCCCTTTTTATTTTTTATTTTGAGACAGGGTCTCACCAAGTTTCTTAGGGCCTCACTAAGTTGCTGAGGCTGGCTTTGAATTTGTGATCATCCTGCCTCAGTCTCTCAAGCCATTGGGATTACAGAACCGTGCCACCATGCCCAACAGCAACTAATTCTTAAAAAGTTATAAATACTAATCATTCCAAATAAAGTATCTGTGGTGTTCACATGAGAGCTGCTGGCCCATGGTTTGCTGGTTAGAAAATAAAAAAAAAACACTGCACTACCAAGGGCTGGCTTTGGCCTTTGTGACATAAAGACAGGTGATGCTTGTTATCCTCTGTGGTGGCATATGGTTTTAGAGTTCAAAGGGTTTCCTTGTATTAACTCCTTCCTCTCTCGAGAGGGGTGTGTGCGCACAGGACTTCCTGCATACTATGACTCTGCAGAGACAGGAACCAATAAGCAGAACAGCTTTACCCAAGATACAAGATCCAATTATTGGGTATTCTTGCAGCTGCACTTAATATAACATCTGCATGATTTTATTAGACCCCATGCCCCAGTGAGGAGAGAGAAACCACATTTTTGCTGGTGACTCAACCTATTTGCCTTTGAGCAGCTAAAGGATCGCTGAGTTATTGGGCTATCTTGGATAGAAAAAGATACTAGGGAGCTCAAGATGCTTTTGGCCTGGAGTGCTTAACCTGCTGCTGTCTGCCTACCTGGACAGGGTGTCCAGAGCAGGCTGGGCAGTCTACCACGCCCTTCTTAGCAGACCTTGAGGCCATCTCTCTTGACTATATCTGGCTACTGGCCTCCTATTTCTCTGGAGACTTTGTCCCCAGTCTGTAGCTTTTATAAATGGAAAGAAAAACAGAAATGCAGGGTGGACCTCCTGTGTCCAGTGGGCCAATGATGATCAATGAGAAGCCCCAAGAGACTGACACAGCACACTCACCATGTTTTGCTCAGCAATAAAACACTCAATAAATCGCTCAGGGTGCTCTTTCTTGAATATCTCAGAGAAGGTGGAATTCTTGGTGTCACCATCCAGCACAATGACTCTGTTGTTTGCATGGCCCAGCTTGGCTAGAGCCAAACCACACGCTTTCCGAGTAGCAACCTAGAAGAAAGTCAAGAGGCATGGTTTCTTGGAATGCACTTTGAAGGCAGGCACAATTCTGTAGAATTACAAATTATCTTTTTTTTTTTGGTACCAGGGCTTAAACTCAGTGGTACTTGATCACTGAGCCACATCCTCAGCCCTATTTTGTGTTTTACGTAGAGACAGGGTCTCACTGAGTTGCTTAGCGCCTCGCCGTTGGTGAGGCTGGCTTTGAACTTGAGATTCTCCTGTCTCAGCCTCCAGAGCTGCTGGGATTATAGGCGTGCACCACTGTGCCCAGCTTGGAGCCAATCTTAAAACCAGACTTGGGGGCTGAGATTGTAGCTCTGTGGTAGAGTGCTTGATTAGCACACATGAGGCACTGGGTTTGATACTCAGCACATTAAAAAATTAATAAAAAAGTATTGTGTCCATCTACACTAAAAAAATTTAAAAAAAAAACAGACTTGGTTCAACGAGCACTGATTTCTCAAAAACATGTCTCATACATTGCTAATGTGGTACCCACCTTTTTCTTGAATTGTGCTCTTTTTAGTTCACATACTCTTAAGCCCCACTTGCCATATAGGAAAACACTCCACAACTCAACAAGGAGATTTCTGACATTGGAGTTTTCATTGCATTCAATTAACTTTGCTACATTCACTGGTTTACTGTCTAAAAGTCCACAGATGGAATTTTATTTGAAATATTGTCCTTAACTAAATTTATTGTCCCATCTAGATAGTTCATTAAAAATTTTAAATTCATTTTCCAAAATGTGAATGCCTTTGTTGTTTTTTAATTATAAAACTGATAATACTAATTGCAAACTATAAAATAAACAACTTTAGAATCATGACACCAATAATAAAGAATTCCACTAGGATACAGTTTGAGATTGAACTGAATTTATAAATTAATTTAGGGGAAAATTGGCATCTTTACAATATGGAATTTTTTTATGAAAAAACAAGGTAAAACAGAAACAAATTTAAAAACTCCAAAACAAGCTGGGCACAGTGGCACACACCTGAAATCCCAGTTGCTCAGGAGGCTGAGGCAGGAGGATGTTGTTCAAAGCCAGCCTCAGCAAAAGCAAGGTGCTAAGCAACTCAGTGAGACCCTGTCTCTAAATAAAATACAAAATAGGGCTGGGGATGTGGCTCAGTGGTTGATGCCCCTGAGTTCAATCCCTGGTATCACCCTCTCCCCAAAAAAACCAAAACAACAAAACACCCAAAAGAAATGAAAGCAAGGAGCCAGGACAGTAGTGTATGCCCCAATCCCAGAGACTCGAGAGGCTCAGAGAGGAAGATCACGAGTTTGAGACCAGCCTCCACAACTTAGCAAGGCCCTGTATCAAAATAAAAAAACAAAAAGGGCTAGAGGTGTAGCTGAGGGGTAAAGCAACCAATCCCCAGTACAACCAAACCAAAAAGCAAAACAAGGTTTGGCAGTCCCTCAAACTGTGTGTTCTTGTTTTTGTTTTTTGCACCAGGGATTGAACCCAGATGGTCTTAACCACTGATCCACATGCCCAACACTTTCTAATTTTTGTTTTGAGACATGTTCTTGCTTAGTTGTGGAGGGCCTCGCTAAGTTGTTGTGGCTGGCTTTGAACTTGTGATACTCCTGTCTCAGCCTCTCAAGTTGCCAGGATTACAGGTATGTGCTACCGCACCTGAGTCCTCAAACTGTTAAATGCAGAATTACCATATGACCTAGCAATTCTACTCCTACATATATATTCTCAAGTTAATATGTAAACCTACACAAAAACTTGTACACAAACGTCCAAAGAAATATTATTCCCAATACCCAAAAGGTAGAAACAACCAAATGTCTATCAATAGATGAATAAATAGATGATATGTGGTGTATCTATAAATGGAATATTATTCAATCATAAGAAGAAATGACATACTGCAATATGAATGACCTTCAAAAACACTGTGCTATGAGTTCAAAGCCAGGCTCAGCAATGGGGAGGTGCTAAGCAACTCAGTAAGACCCTGGCTCTAAATAAAACACAAAATACGACTGGGAATGTTGCTCAACGGTTGAGTGCCCCTGAGTTCAACCCCCAGTACCAAAAACAAACAAACAAACGAAAAAACACTGTGCTAACGTGTCCAGTGTTTCTCTATTTCTCTTATGTTTCCCATTCCTACCTCCTTTATTCATCAGTTCATAAACTTTCTGCAAAAGGACTTTTTTATATGTCATATGAGATTTATTTTTACTATCTTAAATTTTTGGTTGTATTTATACATAATATCTATTTTTAAATACAAGTTTACCTTATTTTCTGGTGTAGAGACAAGCCATAGAATGTATCTTATGTCTGGCAGCTATTCTAATCTCTCTTAATAACTCTGTCTGAAGATTCTATGGGGGATTTTGTGTTGGAAATAATCCATCTATATTATGCTGATAGCTGTGTTGTCCTTTCAAGACCATTAGTCTTTTCCTTTTCTCTTGTTCTGGATTATTCCTTTAGAACAATGATGAGTAGAAATCAGGAGAATGGGTATCTTTATTTTACTCTTTATTTAAAAGAAAAATATTTTAAATATTTTTCTATTAAATGTTATTATTTCCCCCAGTGTTTAGCACATTAAAGAAATCCTTTTCTATTCATATGTCTTGAAATATTTTTCTTTGATTCATTGTTATTGTTTGCTTTTATTGATCTTACCATACTTTTACCTTTAAATTGTAAATGAAATAAAGTATATTTTATATTTTCTAAAAAAAAAAACAAAAAAAACCCACTGTGCTAAGTAGAAGAGGCCAGACAAAGAAAATCATATAATGTATGATCCCATTAATGTGAAATGTCCAGAAAAGGCAAATTCAGAGAGACATAGATTAGTGCTTTACAGGAGCTAGGGGTAGAAGGAGCATTGGATTTCTTTTTTGAGGATTGAAATGTTTTAAGATTGACATTGGTGATGGTTACACAATTCTGTCAATATGCTAAAAAAACCACTGAATTGTACACTTTATTTTTTCAAGCTGGGTACTGATCCCAGGGCCTCACACATGCTAAGCACATGCTCTACCACTGAGCTATAACCCTAGCCTGAATTATACACCCTAAATATATGAAATATATAGTATATAAATTATATCTCAACAAAGCTCTTTTAAAAAGCAAGGTTTACCTCTTCTTTTGTCTTCACTCACTTATCCAAGCACTCTAAGACACATTTTCTTTTTCTTTCTTTTTTTAAAAAAATATTTATTTTTTAGTTGTAGGTGGACAGAATATCTTTATTTTATGTGGTGCTGAGGATTGAACCCAGTGCCTCCCGCGTGCTAGGCGAGCACGCTACCACTGCGCCATAATCCCAGCCCCTTCTTTTTCTTTTTTTGTATATCGAAGATTGAGCTCAGGGGCACTTTACCACTGAGCCACATCCCCAGCCCTATTTTGTGTTTTATGTAGAGATAGGGTCTCACTGAGTTGCTTAGTGCCTCACCATTGCTGAGGCTGGCTTTGAACTTGCGATTCTCCTGTCTCAGCCTCCCAAAGTGCTAGGATTACAGGCCACTGCACCCAGCCGTGAGACACGTTTTCTTAAGAATATTTTTTGAACAGAAAATGTGGTCCTGTGGATGTAGTTCTAGCATGCATGAGGCTCTGGGTTAGAGCACCAGCACCACAAAAAAAAGGAAATATGTGGGGCTGGGGTTGTGGCTCAATGGTAGAGTGCTTGCCTAGCATGTGTGAGGCACTGGGCTCAATTCTTAGCACTGCATATAAATAAATAAAGTCCACTGACAAAAAAAGTGTTTTTTAAAAAAGGCATTATGTGCACACACTATAAAATTCAAAAGCTATAACAGGGTATCAAATGAACAGGCTATTTTCCTTTTGTTCCTGTCCTCCAGCTACCTGGTTCCTCTTCCCAGATGTAAATGGCAATAAGTCTTGCATAATCCCTCTTTTAGGAAATGGTCTAAGCACAAATAACTTGGTGGGCATTTCTTACAAAGGCACATGGTGGGGCTGGGGTTATGGCTCAGTGGTGGAACACTTGCCTTGCATGTGTGAGACACTGGGTTTGATCCTCAGCACCACATACAAATAAATAAATAAAATAAAAGTATTATGTCCATCTACAACTAAAAAATATTTTTAAAAAGGCACATGGTCTTCTTTTAGGCTTCTAGTTGTGTAAGAATATTAATACAGGTCTTGCATATCTAAATTTATTTTTGGCCATTTTACTATTATCAAAGGGATTATCTTCTTGCCATCATACCTAATAACCAGTAATAATTAAGGTAACAAACAAATTGATTCTTTTTGTTTGTTTTGGTATCAGGGACTAAACTCAGGGGCACTCGACCACTGAGCCACATCCCCAGCCCTATTTTGTGTTTTATGTAGAGACAGGGTCTCACTGAGTTGCTTAGCGCCTCACTGTTGCTGAGGCTGACTTTGAACTCATGATCCTCCTGTCTCAGCCTCCCAAAGTGCTGGGATTACAAGCATGCGCCACCATGCCTGGCTACAAATTGATTCTTGTATGTTAGTTTTGCCAAAGCTCTCTTACTGGTCTTTGTTCTTAATTTTAACCATTTTTGGTTCTCTTGGGTTGTCCAGACATATAACTCTATCACTTGCAAATAATATGAAACTTGCTGCCTTCTTGTTGGTACTTATTCTTTTATTCTTCCATTTAACTTCCATGACTAACATTTCCATAGTGAGGCTAAATCTCTTTGCAAGATTATTAAGACTGTTTTTACCTTTAGGTACAAAAGGGGGCTCTAGATTTACAATATTTTTATCTACAATTGAATCTCATCTTGCACTCGACCAAAGAACATCATCTTCAGCCCTAAGCAATTTTTCAAACGGGAATGAATGTTGAAATTTTATGAATTGTTTTTCTTTAATACATATACAAATGATTCAGTTTTTCCTTCCTCCTTTGACCTAATAATACATCAGTGAGTTATACAAACAGTCCTTGACTTTTTTTAAACAACATTTTTCTTTTTTTAATTAGTTGTTATTTTATTTATTTGTATGCAGTGTTGAGAATCAAACCCAGCGTCTCATGCATGCTAGATTTTTGGGCTTTACAAGGGTTTGAAATTCTTCATATCTGTTATAAACTGTACTTCAAATGTTCAATTTTGATCTTTTCCCAAAGTAATGATATATAGTATGACATCTTGTGATGCTGGGTAGTGGCAGTGAGTCACACAGTTCATAATCAGCCATGAAATCATGAGGTTGAAAAACTTACACTCTACAGTGTATTGTATTGTTGAGCTGTGTTGTTTGCTAGTTGTGGTGTATTAAATGCATTTTCAACTCATGATATATTAAATTTATAATGCATTTATTTGGACGTATTCTCATCCTAAGTTGATGAATTTTGTATTAAGTTTCCTAATATTGATAAATGATCTGAATTATTAATTTAAACTTCACTGATTCATGTAATTATTATTTTTTTTGTGTCGGAATCTCTGTTGCCTAGAATGGTCTTGAATTCCTGGGCTTAATGGTTTGGAAGTTATTCACATTTGTTATAAAATGGAGACCCTCCTATTTTAGCCTCTCAAGTGCTGGGACTATAGGTACATGTCACTGCACCAAACTCATATACTTGCCCTTTTTTAAAATTTGAGTTTTGAGACACAGCCTTGGTAAGTTGTGCAGGCTGTCACAAACTTCTTTTAATGTACTAATGGAGTTGAGAATGGTTAATGTTTTACTTAGATTTTGTTTGCACTGATATTCATGATTGGTCTATAGTTTTCTTTGGGCTACCTTTGTTATATTTTGGCTTCATAAATGAATTGGGGTGATACTTCGGTCTTCAAATTTGGAAAGGTCTGAAACAGCTAAGGAATTACCTATCCTTTGAAGGTTAAAAATAAGTTACCCTGGAAGAGCTGGGATTGTGGCTCAGTGGTAGAGCACTTGCCTTGCATGTGTGAGGCACTGGGTTCGATCCTCAGCACCACATAAAAAATAAAGATATTGTGTCCATCTACAACTAAAAAAAAATTGTTAAATTTTTTTAAAAAAAGTTATCTTTGAAACTTGGTGAACCTGATGCTTCAGAGACAATGATCTTGGACAGTTTTCTCAAGTTTTTTTCCATGGCTATTGATCAATTTAAGTTTTTTTTTAAATATTTTTTTAGTTGTAAATGGACACAATATCTTTATTTATTTTTATGTGGTGCTGAGGATCGAACCCAGTGCCTCACACATGCAAGGCAAGCGCTCAAACACTGAGCTACAATCCAAGCCCCCAATTTAAGTTTTTTATATCACTTTTATTCAACTTTTGATATTTCATGCATTCCTAAAATATGGCCCCCATCCCTTTAAACATGTTTTCATATCAGTTAGCATGGAGTTGTATAGCTTTCTCTTAATTCTTTTTTTTAATGTTTATTTTTTAGTTGTAGGTGACAGAATATCTTTATTTTACTTTTATGTGGTGCTGAGGATCGAACCCAGTGCCTTATGCGCGCTAGGCGAGCACGCTACCACTGCGCCATAATCCCAGCCCCTCTCTTAATTCTTTAAATGTACTCTGAATCTCTTTATTTCCTTTTTCCAAAGACTAAATTTTATATATTTATGGTTTTTATCTCATTGAAGAGGCTAGCTAATAGCTTGTTTACTACATTAGTAATTCAAAGGGCCAATTATAGATTTACACATTAATGTGGCTTGTTTTTTAATTCACTGATTGGGGGCAGACAACCAGGGACTGAACTCAGGGGCACTCGATCACTGAGCCACATTCCCAGCCCTATTTTTTTTTTTTTTCGGTACCAGGGATTGAACTCAGGGGCACTCTACCACTGAGCCACCTCCCCAGCCCTATTTTGTGTTTTATGTAGAGACAGGGTCTCACTGAGTTGCTTAGCGCCTCGCTGTTGCTGAGGCTGGCTTTGAACTCGCGATTCTCCTGTCTCAGCCTCCCAAAGTGCTGGGATTACAGGCGTGTGCCACCGCGCCCGGCTCCCAGCCCTATTTTGTATTTTATTTAGAGACAGGGTCTCACTGAGTTGCTTAGGACCTAGATAAGTTGCTGAGGCTGGCTTTGAACTCGTGATCCTCCTGCCTCAGCCTCCCAAGCTGCTGAGATTACAGGTATGCACCACTGCACCCGGCCAATTCACTGATTTTTGACCATTTAGTCTGCTTCTCTAATAAATTTTTCCTATTCATAAGTTCTTTAAAAAAATTAAGAGGGGCTGGAGCTGTAGATCAGTGGTAGAGCGCTTGCCTAGCATGTGTGAGTCACTGAGTTCAATCCTCAGCACCACATATAAATAATAAATGAATAAAATAAAGATCCATCAACAACTAAAAAAATATCTTTAAAAAATTAAGAGTTCCTATAATCCCATCTTTCTGATAAACACTTAACAATTTGGTATGATTCCTCTAAATACATATTCTATGTCCTATAATAAATAATGTGTTAACTCTTTTTAAGATTTTCTACACAAAAATAAAATCATACTATATGCTGCTTTTCATTCAAAAACTTTTAGTAATAATTTGGGCAAGCTCAGCCTCTCTTGCTGGGTTGTTTCCAATTTTGGTATCAGAACCCACATTGCAACCAACATTCCTTCCAATAGACATATCTGCATGCTTACAGATATGTTTTATAGGATAAATTCCTATAAGTTTGCGTAGCTAGTTTGAAGGGTGTGAACAGTTAAAGTGTTAAGGCACATTGCCAGAAAACCCTTCTGCTTTTTAATTTGTTTCCTAATTTCTCAAGTGGTTAACTTATCTGGTTTCAATCTATATTGTCAGGTTAAGAAAACATAACCAATACTCAAAATTTGTGCAAATACACAGAAAATAAAGAAGAGTCAAAAATGCTTCCTTCCAGGCTGGAGTTGTGGCTTTGTGGTGGAGCACTTGCTTAGCATGTGTGAGGCACTGGGTTTGATTCTCAGCACCACATGAAAACAAATAAATGAAATAAAGGTATTGTGTCCATGTACACTACAAAAATAAATTTTGAAAAACACTCCTTCATCCCAGGCCTGCTGCCTTATTTCTTCTGTCTGAAAGACCTCACCTTTTTCAGGTGTGGTCTAATATAACACAGAGCAGAATATAACAAAACAACCACTGGGCATGGCGGTACACAGCTACGGTTCAGCTCTTCAGGAAGGGAGGATCACTCAAGCCCAGGAGTCTAAGGCCAGCCTGGGCAGCATAGCAAGATCTTGTCTATGTGTGTGTGTCTCTCTCTCTCTTTCACACACACACACACACACACACACACACACAACCTCAAACCCCAAACATTTTTATAAAAGGCTTTATGTTCAGGGTTCATGTATAACTTGATTCCTTTTTGAAGAATTGGTTTTTGAAAAATTGGACTGCTTTCTTGTGTAATCCAGAGTTAAGTTCAAAAGATTGGCCCACCTATGCCATCCTTCCCAAGCAGACACACAATCATGGTAGTTTTGTGCACAGTTGGACTGTCAGGGCACAAACTGAACTAAGGAAGCAAGAAAAAGCCACAAAGCACCAGGTGGTAATAAAGAGCAATTGATCAGGATGAAAATTCAGATCTAAGTAAGTGTAACAGTGAAGAATAAAAGAGAGGATAAACCATCTTTACTAATTATAACCATTAAGTAAATATCACACTAACAACTGGTTTATCCACTGATATTAGGATAAATCAAGAATATTATATATTTAGGAAGAAAGTCAGAGAACAAAGCATGTTGATATACATAACTTAAATCAATCATGCACATTTTGCCTACCACATCACCAACTTCATAAGGAGGTGGACAGGTCATTTTTATCTCCATGATGTTGATTTGAGGTGAATCCTCAATAGGGGGTTGTGGTACAAGACTCCTGTTGGTTTGTATCTGGCTCTCAATTAATTTGATAATTGCATCTGCTCTTTCTTTTGGCATTGGTTTTCCATACCAACTTTCTGCATCTTCAACAGCTACAACAAAACAGAAGCCATTTATTCCAGATATTTAATGAGCATCTATTAGGTCATTTGAAAAACACTATAATAAAAAATGTTAAATCTAGGACTCCCACGATT
This sequence comes from Xerus rutilus, assembly GCA_028644305.1. Classification (NCBI taxonomy): domain Eukaryota; kingdom Metazoa; phylum Chordata; class Mammalia; order Rodentia; family Sciuridae; genus Xerus; species Xerus rutilus. The sequence continues at coordinate 1,153,131 of CM053417.1, forward strand.
AAAAACCAGGAATAGAGGGCCTGGGATGGTACTGCAGTCAGAGAGATCAGCCTGAACAAAAGTCATGTGACTTTAAAGGGGACCACTGGCCCATATTTGGCAAATGGAGAGAAGAATGCAGGAGATAAAGTTGAAAAGACAGGAAGGCTGTGCAAAGTAGCACTTGTGGGTGTAACGAGTTTGAATTTTATCCAAAACAAGCTGGGAAACCATTGAAGGGTTTGGATTAGGGGAAGTGAATGATTAGTCATGTTGAAGAAAGATGGATATAGTAGCAACGTAGAGACTGGCTGGGAAGGAAGCATGCTCAAAGTGGACAGACCATTCCAGATGTTGCTGCGGTTCAGAAGAGATGATGGAGGCTTGACAATTGTGGCTGTTGAGATGGGGAGGGACCAGATATATGGGGGGACAACATAAGGGAGAGGGAGAGTCAAGGACAGCACCCAGGGTTGTGCTAGGGACACACTGGTAAAGTTATTTACTGAACTCGGGGAGGACCAGAGTAAGATCATATTTTGGGGAAGAATTGTAGAACAGTTTTATTCTAAAATATCTCTATTATTTTTTTAAAGAAACCAGGAATCTGGGGCTGGGGTGGTGGCTCAGTGGTAGAGCGCTTGCCTCACATGTGTGAGGCACTGGGTTCCATCCTCAGCACCACATAAAAATAAATAAAGATATTGCGTCCATCTACAACTAAAAAAAAAAAAGATTAAAAAAAAAAAAAGAAACCAGTAATCTAAACTTGAACAATTTCAGGCAGGCTAGGAGTGTGCAAGGACTTAGTCCTTCAAAACTCCTTCCTGGGCTGGGGGTGCAGTTCAGTAGCAGAGCGCTTGCCTGGCATGCGTGAGGCACTGGGTTTGATCCTCAGCACCACATAAAAATAAACAGCATGGCATGCTGTCCATGTACGACTACAAAAGAAAAGTTTTTAGGGTTGGGGCTGTAGCTCAGTGGCAGAGTGCTTGCCTCACACGTGTAAGGCACTGGGTTTGATCCTTAGAACCACATAAAAATAAACAAATAAAGGGGCTTGGATTGTAGCTCAGTGGTAGAGCGCTTGCCTTGCATGCGTGAGGCCCTGGGTTCGATCCTCAGCACCACATACAAAGCAATAAAATAAAGACATTGTGTCCATCTATAACTAAAAAAATATTTAAAAAAATAAACAAAATAAAGGCATGCTGTCCATCTACAACTACAAAAAATTTTTTTTGAAGTTTTTAAAAAACAAAAACAAAAACACCTTCTCTCCCCAGTCCTAGTTCCACAGCTGCTATTCTAGAGGCGATACTTTACCAGGTCCCTGTGTTTTTCCAGATGGTCTGGGCCTAAACAAGTGTATACATATGTACATTCTTACTCATGGGGCTGCTCATACACGTAGCATGCATTCTCATTTTGTGAACAGTGGATATAATTTCCCATTAGCTCTCCAATTAATGAACTGTTCTCCTAGCCACTCCCTCACACAGGTAGATAAATCACTATTCACTAGCCTTCCTCTCCTACCCTAACCAGACAGTTATCTAATGAGGGCAAGAGAGAGGAGTCTTGAGCACATGTTACAGGTGTTATCATTGTTCACTAAGGAAAAGGCATCTGCTTGGCCACTTTAAGCATCCTTCTGCTGTGCAGACAGACGTTCTGAATACACACAAGCAGGAAAGAAACACTTACTTGGCATGCCCCGGCCCTTGAAGGTCTTGGCAACCACAGCAGTAGGCTTACTTTTCACTTGAGCTGCTTGCCAGAACACCTGACACAATGCCTCCACATCACGGCCATCCACCACGTAAGTATTCCACCTGTCAACAAGGATACCAGATTATAAGGAAACAGGAGAGCAGGACAGAAAGAAGGTAAACCAAGAAAATGTATGGTTACCCAAAGGCTTCACAGCGCTTCTGATAGACCTCTATGCAGTGCTCAAGGGGCAAGGTGCCACCATGTCCCAGGCGGTTCACGTCAAAGATCACCACAAGATTATCCAGACTGTAGTAGGAAGCGAAGGCCAACGCCTCCCAGACAGAGCCTTCAGAGGACTCGCCATCTCCCAGGAGGCAGAACACACGGTAGCTGGAGCAAGCCAAGAAAAGTTTAGAACCCTGATGGGGGCTTACTTGGACCACTCAAGCAAATGCATTTCAGGAAGAGGGACAAAGGAACAGACTGGACAAGACTAGAGAATTCATTTCAGATTGTCAGGACCATAAGCATATTTTCTTTTCTCTCTCTTTTTTTTTTTGGTACCAGGGATTGAACTCAGGGACACTCGACCACTGAGCCACATCCCCAGCTCTATTTTGTGTTTTATGTAGAGACAGGGTCTCACTGAGTTGCTTGGCGCCTTGCTGCTAGCTTTGAACTTGTGATCCTCCTGCCTCAGCCTCCCAAAGTGCTGGGATTACAGGTGTGTGCCACCGCGCCCGGCTTCCTAAGCCTATTTTCTCCTTACCAATTCTGACCACACTCAGCAGGAGAGGAAAGGAAGGTCTAAATACTTGGGCCTTATGAGATGGGCGTCATCTTTGGTGAGCTTTCTCATTCCAGCTCTGAGGCTATTTTTGCTTCTTCTGCTATTTCTCTCAATCAGAAAGCAAAAGGGCAAAAGGGGAATGGGAAGAAAGTAGCTTCCTGAGATTCTCAAACAACATATACACATAAATTTTCTTGGCAAGTTTCATCTTTAAGCACCACTACCTTCTATTTCTGATATTAGAATTTATTTACAATAATTATAACAATCAAAACATTCTTCCAGGGGCTGAGGTTGTGGCTCAGTGGCAGAGTGCTTGCCTCACACATGTGAGGCACTGGGTTCGATCCTCAGCACCACATACAAATAAGTAAACCAAATAAAGACACTGTGTCCATGTATAACTAAAAAAAAATACTAAAAACAAAACAAAACAAAACATTCTTCCAGGTGTGGTGGTGCATGCCTGTAATCCCAGCAAGTCAAGAAGCTGGAGCAGGAGTGTCATAAGTTTGAGGCCAGCCTCAGCAACTTAGTGAGGCCATGATAAATTTAGTAAGATCTTGTTTCAAAATTTGAAAAAAGAAAGGAGGTTGGGATGTACTTGAGATATCACTTAAATGCTCTAAGTTTTTTTTTTAAAAGTTAACTCCAGGATACGAACTAAGACAACCAGTCACAATGAAAAATTTCAGACTACGGGAAATGGAGCAGGGCAGCTGCCTAAAAACTGGAGGAAGCACGACGAAATGCTTCCAGAGTCACCACAGGCTGCAATGGGGACTGATCCTTTAGGGTTCTTCCCCATCTCAAGGAGCTAAGTGGCTCTTTTTCCAAGGAGACAGAAGCTTCCCATCCTGAAGAAATTGAACCTGAGGGGCTCTGGACTCAGGCTACATGCAGCAGAGGACAGTGGGCACTCATGGAACTGGACCAGGCACATCACCACTGTCTTGCTCCCACATCAGCAACAGCAACCTCTCAAGAAAGACACTGATTTTCTTGTCTTCGAAAAGGGGGCAACCAGGGTTAGGGATGTAGCTCAGTGGTGGAGCGCTTGCCTAGCACGTGTGAGGCACCTGGATTCCATCCTCAGCACCGCATAAAATAAATAAAATGAAGGAATTGTGTCCATCCACAACTAAAAAAAAGTGTGGGGGGGACCAACCTAAAAAATGTCCTTTGTTATTAACATTTAGGGTCCTGATGCAAAGGCAAACCCATGCATGAGTTCATTCTACAGTGCAGATCACCAGAGATGGAAAATACAAAGCTGCCACTTAGGAAAGATCTGTGTTCTAATACAGTGGTGCCTATACTGTAGCTACCACTTAGACCGCAACCAGGGATGGTAGGACAGTTTCCAGAAACCCGATTTCTTTACTGCTCTGATACTTGGTAACATGAGCTTTAAAAACCATCTGTCTTCCCAAACTAATGAATTGAAAAGTCAAAGTGAGAGGATGGGGCAGTGGAGTGAATTTGGGTAAGTGCCTTACCTGGCCTGGTCAAAGTACTTGCCAGTATATGCCATCCCACACGCAGCCCCTAGTCCTTGCCCAAGCCATCCTGTTGCCACATCAACAAAGGACAGTCTCTGTAAGAGAAAAGGGACCCAATGAAAATAGGAGCAGCTGCAGGACAAGAATGTCAAGCAGATGTCCAGTGCTGAGTGCAAGCTACTCCTGTTGACCATCCTGCCAGGCTAGATAAATTCCTCTTTGACACGCCCACATGCACCCTGAGTCGCACATCAATGTCATAAGAGGACTATGGGTTGAGCCCCACCCAGTTTGGGTTGGAAACTGGGGTGACAAAAGATGCCATGCCCAGGGCTGGGGTTGTGGCTCAGTGGCAGAGCAGTTGCCTAGCACATGTGAGGTACTGGGTTCAATCCTCAGCACCACAAAAAAATAAAGTAAAGGCATTATGTCCATCTACCACTGAAAAAAAGTTTAAAAAATTCTTAAAAGAAAAAAAAATGCCATGCCGAGGTAACCACAGAATTCAGCATGGGAAGGGTGACTGCAGCTTTGGGAACACAGAGGGGGGAGCTTAACTGCAAAGCAGAAGATATAAGGCATCTTCCCAAGGCCTTTTTTCCACCCATGCGCAAACCAGATGTGCAATCTTTTAGAAAATATGGGTTCTTAAATAGAAACCAAAACACTAAAGTTTGTGAGTTTCATACTTTGTAAAACTCAGGTCAACTGTGATCTTAGAAGTGGTCATCTAGAAGTGCCAATACTAGAAAACAGATCACTTTCCACTACCACTCTGCCACACCTGCTAACATCCACTTTGCATTCACCAAGTAATACCTGTGCCATGGAGAGAACGTGACCCATGAAAAACAGTTGCTGCTCTGGTGGGATATGCCCCACTTCTGAGCTTCCCAATACACTGAATTTATTTAATAGCCTCTGCTGCTGCCATCTCAATCTGAGTACCAACATCCCTTGCCTCTGTCATTGCAGTGGCCTCCCTGCCTCCCCGACAGACATTCTCAACCCAGCCACCAGCAGGAGTCTATAAAAACTTAAGCCAGGAGTGGGAAAGCACTCTAGCATGTGTGAGGCTCTGGGTTTGATTCTCAGCCCCACATGAAAATAAACAAAATTAAGGTCCATCGACAACTAGAAAAATATTTAACAAAAAAAACTTAAGCCAGGATGGTGGTGCACAGCTGTAATCCCAGCAACTTTGGATGCTGAGACCTTAAGCAATTTAATGAGAACTGTCTCAAAAATAAAAAAGGCGGGGGATCTGGCTCAGTGGTAAAATGCCCCTGGGTTAAACCCCCAGAAACCAAAATAAACAAAACCAATGACAAAAACTTAAACCAGGTTAACACATCTCTGCTAAAAGCCCAGCTCTTACACCAGCTTGCCCCCGCACCTCCTACTCACCTTTTTGCCACCCCAGGCACCTTAGCTTTCTTGCTGTCCCTTGAGCACAATGGGCACACATCTGCCTCAGGGCCTTAGCACTTGCAGGTGCTGCTATCCAAGTGCTTGTGCCTAGATATGAGCACGGTTCACTCACTCACCTCATAAATTGCTGTTCAAACATCAGCACCATGGTCTCTCTGGCTTATTCTCTTTCAGCCAGTGCCCTCTACCCCCTCCCTCCGCCTTACTTGGTTCCATAATGTGTAGCCTCATCAGATTTGCTATCTATTTATTTCCAGGTTTCTTTCTTGTCTGTCCCCTCTGTCCAAATGTCACCTTCATTCAGAGACCAATGCCATGTTCATCACCACCATGAATAAATGAATGGTACTTGTCATTCCCAGCCCTCTTCCCTGCATCTTCCCTTCTCCATTGCTCTCTGGGACCTTCAGTTTTGTATTTCTCATCTAGTGGAACTGTGCCACTGAAGTTTCTTCTGATCACGTCTCCAGCCTTGTCTTCCTGTCTATGGTTCCTGCCTCCTTTAACAAGCTTGGTTCCTAGCTGTCTTGCATGCCCTTGGTGTTGATGACCTACAATGTCATGGACCAAACCTGGACTTAACACAGACCACTTCCTCAAGGCTTCACTTTTTGGGTATGATGGAGACCAGAGTCCCCCTCAGGTGGCAGGATTTTATGATGTACAGAAAGAACCAAGATGATAAACAGGGCCTGTTTCAGGCCTGCTGCCACATGGTGACTTTTTTTAAAAAAATTTTTTTTAAGTTGTTGATGGATCTGCATTTTTTATTTTATTCATTTGTTATTTTCATGTGGTGCTGAGGATGGAACCCAGTGCCTCACGCATGCTAGGCAAGCGCTCTACCACTGAGCCACAACCCCAGCCCACATGGTGATTTTTAAAAACTGGTTAAGAAGCGAACATCAGAGCAGGCCCAGGGCTCCCCTGCTGGCGTACCTTTGAGAGGATGAATCGGTCGTTATCTGGGTTCTCTGGGTCTGACTGTTTGTATCTCATCGTGTGGAAGAACAACACAGACATGATCTCGGCAGCACTGCTGCATGAAGTGGGGTGGCTGAAAGGCACACACAATGCAAGTTATTTCTCACAGGCATGTGACACTGCATGAAGCTGCCTTGCAGTAAATGATCTCCACAGATCAGAAGCAAGAGTCATTTACCCCAGTTGAAGGAAGTCCATGGCCTCCCAATTCATGGCTGAAGGCCGCTTCACAGCCCAGTATCCTCACAACCTCTCCTCGCGCACAGCGAGATGCTCTAAGGCTAGCTCCCTTCTATAGGGAGCACTTGCACTCGGAGCAAGTTCACCTTCTGACTCCAACTTGAGCATCATTTAACTTGTGTGATTTCATCTGTGGTACTTTGACATGCTGAGGAAATTTCAGGACCATCAGTAATCAAAAATGCCATGCAGATCTCTTTCTACTACCTAAAATGAAGTTGTCATTGGAAGTGAACGGGGAAAGACTGGAAAATTTCTCATGGTCAAGTAACTTGAGCACTTCCGGAATGCTCAAATAACTGTTGCTCTTAGAAAGTAGCTTACGTATAAGTCTGGACAGTTTCTTTTTTTTTTTCATAGCAGGGATTGAACTCAGGGGTACTCAACCACTGAGCCACATCCCCAGCCCTATTTTGTGTTTTATGTAGAGACAGGGTCTCACTGAGTTGCTTAGCGCCTTGCCGTTGCTGAGGCTGGCTTTGAACTCGCGATTCTCCTGTCTCAGGCTCCCTAATTGCTGGGATTACAGGTATGTTCCACCACACCCAGCTACACAGTTATAAATTTATTTATTTGTCTAAAATGGGAATTGAACACAGGAGCACTTTACCACTGATCTACACCCTCAGTCCTTTCTTTAAAAAGTTTTGAGCCGGGAGCAGTGGCGCACGCCTGTAATCCCAGCACTTAGGGAGACGGAGACAGGAGAATCGCGAGTTCAAAGCCAGCCTCAGCAACAGCAAGGTGCTAAGCAACTCAGTGAGACCCTGTCTCTACGTAAAACACAAAATAGGGCTGGGGATGTGGCTCAGTGGTCGAGTGCCCCTGAGTTCAATCTCCAGTACCAAAAAAAAATTTTATTTTGAGACAAGATATTGCTAAGTTGCTTAAGGCTGCACTGAATTGCAGCTGACCTTGAACTTGCAATCCTTGTGTGTCAGCCTCCTGAGTCCTCAGATTACCCACATATACCACCACTCCTGGTCTCAATTTTTAGTTTAAAGGGGGAGAGGGAGCCAGGCATGGTGGCTCACACCTGTAATCCCAGTGGCTTAGAAGGCTGAGGCAGGAGGATTTTGAGTTCAAAACCAGCCTCAGCAACTTAGGAAGGCCCTAAGCAACTCAGTGAGACCTTGTTTCAAAAAATATAGAGAGCCCAGGTGCGGTGGCACACGTCTGTAATCCCAGCACTTTGAGAGGCTGAGGCAGGAGGATCGTGAGTTCAAAGCCAGCTTTGGTAACGGCGAGGTGCTAAGCAACTCATTGAGACCCTGTCTCTACATAAAACACAAAATAGGGCTGGGGGTGTGGCTCAGTGGTTGAGTGCCCCTGAGTTCAATCCCCAGTAACAAAAAAATATATATAGATAGACATATAAATAAAATATTTTAAAAAGGCATGGGTTTGTGGGTCAGTGGTTAAGCACCCTGGGGTTCAACCCCCAGTACCCCTCCCTCAAAAAAAAACCCCAAAAATGGGCTGGGGATGTGGCTCAGTGGTTAAGAGCCCCTGGTTTCAATCCTCACTACCAAATATAATAAAATAAAATAAAAAATAAAAGGCGACAGGAAGACAGGACAAAGAACAAAAGCTTCTCTCTAAAAACATTTGCCAACTATTTATCTGACAGAGCGTTAATATCTACACAATATGAAGCACTCAAAGAACTTAACAAAAAATCAATTTCAATTAAAAATGGGAAAATGATCTGAATAGGTACTTCAAAAGAAATAGAAATGGCCAAGAAATATCTGGGAAAGTTTTAAAGCTGGGTGTGGTGGCACATGCCTGTAATCCAGTACTTTGTAGGCTGAGACAGGAGAATCACGAGTTCAAAGCCAGCCTCAGCAACGGCAAGGCACTAAGCAACTCAGTGAGACCCTGTCTCTACATAAAACACAAAATAGGGCTGGGGATGTGGCTCAGTGGTCGAGTGGCCCTGAGTTCAATCCCTGGTACCAAAAAAACAAAAACAAAAACAAAAACATTTAATATCATTAGGTTTCAGGGAAATGCAAATCACAACTCCAATGAGGGCTTGGGATGTAGCTCTGCAGTGGAGTGCTTGCCTAGCTTGTGTGAGGCCCTCAGTTTAATCCCTAAAACCACAAAAACAAATTACAATGACATACCATCTCACCTCAAAGGCTATTATAAAATAAATGTTGGCAAGTATATGGAGTATATCCCCATACACTGTTGAGTGGAATGCAAATTAGTACAGTCACTATGAAGGTTCTTTAAAAGTAAAAATAGAACTACCTTATGATCTAGCTATCTCATTTCTGGGTATAGATCCAAAGGAAATAAAATCAACATATCAAAGATATACCTGCATGCCCATGTTTATCACAGCACTGTTCACAATAGCTAAGATATAGGTGCCCATCAATAGATGAATGGATAAAGAAAATGTGATACAGATAGAGAACGGAATATTATTAATCCATGAAAAATGAAATCTGGGCTGGGTGTACAGCTAAGTGTTAAAATGTTTGCCTCACACAGGAAGAGGCCCTGCATTTGATCCCCAGTACCTGCCAAAAAATAAAGAATGAAATCCCATCATTTGTAACAAAATGGATGGAATTGGAGAACACTATGTTCAGTGAAATAAGCCAGACACAGAAAGACAAGTACTATGTGTTCCTTCTTTTATGTGGAAGCTAAAAAAAAATCGAGGGATGGGGATGAGCTTAGAAATAGAGCATCTGCCCACTTGCATGGCATGTGAGAGGCCCTGGGTTCAAGACCCAGCACCACACACACAAAAACGGACTTAAATGTAAAACAGCTGCTAACAGGTTGGGAAGGAAATCTGTGGGAAGATGGATAAGGAGAGGCTGGATTTGATCAGTGTGCTCTTTATGCATATATGGAAATGTCACAATGAACCCTGTTAATATGTGCAGTTAATTTGTATTACTAAAAAGGAGTCAGGAGTGGTGTACATGCCTGTAATTCCAGCCATTAGGGAGGCTGAGGAAGGAGGACTGCCAAGTTCTAGGCCAGCCTGGGCATCTTAGTGAAACCTTGTCTCAAACAAAAAATTTAAAAAAGGGCTGAGGATATAGCTCAGTGGTAGAATACTTGCCTAGCATGTGTAAGGCCCTGGGTTTAATCCTCAGAGAAAAAAAGACAAATAAATTAGTTAAAAACCCCTACTCCCTATAGCCCTGCTCCAACAGTCAGAAAAATAAGATTTTAGACCCAGGTAATACCTGTTGTTTAAAAGTTTCACAATATAGAAAATGAGGAGTTAATCTTCTTACCTTATAAATGTCTCCTAAGTGGACGGTTTATGTTTATAAGCTATTAGCAATCCCTTGAGAAAATGCAATGCTATCAGTTTTGAAAGTTAAAAGAACAAAATAAAAAAAAAACGAGCTGGGGGTGTAGCTCAGTTGCAGTTCTAGGTTTGATCTGTAGTAGCACCACCAAAAAATCCAAACCAAACCAAACCAACATTGAAAATATGTGGGTGTTAAAGGGAATCACGTCCCTTTTTTAAAAAAACAGGGTTTCACTATGCTATGTTGCCCAAATTGATGACAAACTCATGGGCTCAAGTGATCATTCCAGGACTACATTGTCCTTTATAATGTCATAGCCCATGTTCCAGGGCCAGATTTTTAAAAAAAATTTTAATTCATTTATTTATTTTTGGTACTGGGGATTGAACCCCAGGGGCTATTAACCACTGAGCCACATCACCAGCCCTTTTTATATTTTACTTAGAGCAGGATCTTCCTGAGTAGTTTAGGGCCTTGCTAAGTTGCTGAGGCTGGCTTTGAACTCCCAATCCTCCTGCCTCAGCCTCCCAAGCTGCTGGGATTACAGGTGAGCACCACTGTTCCTGAGTCAGGGCCAGATTTAAAAAAAAAATAAATCAGTACATTATCTGGGCGCGGTGGTGCACACCTGCAATCCCAGCACTTTGGGAGGCTGAGACGGGAGAATTGCGAGTTCAAAGGCAGCCTCAGAAGCAACTCAGTGAGACCCTGTCTCTACATAAAACACAAAATAGGGCTGGGGATGTGGCTCAGTGGTTGAGTGCCCCTGAGTTCAATCCCTGGTGCCAAAAAAAAAAAAAAATCAGTACATCATTTTGTCTGAGTCCAATTAGATGAAATTAGAATAGAAATAAAAATTGAACAATACAACAAATTAAACAACTCATCCTTACACAAGCAGAGTCAAAAAGGGAATCACAAAGAAACTCAGAAAATGAATGAAAACAAAACCATAAAACCCAGACTTATGAAAATGAAGCCAAAAGCTGTGCCAAGAAGGAAAAGTATAGCTGTAAATACATTTAAAAATTTTTCCAATCAATAATGTAAGTCTACAACTTAAGGAAGTAAAAAACAAAACCCAAAGCCAGCAGAAGGAAAAATAATGATTAGAATAGAAATAAATAACACAGAGAAATGAGGAAAACATTAAAGAAACTAATAGAACAAAAAATTATTTTTGTGGTTCTGGAAATTAAACTCAGCCTCTAGCATGTGAGGTAAGTGTTCTAGATATGTGTTTTAGATAGGTAAGTGTTCTGAGATATGTTCCCAACCTGAAAAGCTGGTCCTTTGAAAAGAATAACAAAAGTTTAGGTAAATGATCTAAGTAAAGAGAAAGTAAAAAGGAGAAAAGAGAAATCAAGTAAACTGAGAAAGTGAAAGTGTAGTCATTACTGTCAATCATACAGAAAATTAAAATGATTAGAAGAGACTATTGTGAGCTACTGTATGCCAGCAAGTTGGTTAATTAACTCAATATAATTCTTAGAAGCAGAGAACTTAACAGAACTGAATCACGACTAGAAACAGTTTGAACAAATATATAACGAGTAAGGACACTGAACCAGCAATCTAAAAACTCCCACAAGGGAAGTGGTGTTCACACGTATAACCACAGCAATCGGGAAGGCTGAGGCAGGCGGCTCGCTGGAGCCGAGGAGTTGCAGGGCAGTTTGGGCAATAAGGTGAGGCAGTGGTCTGAACAAACATATAGAAACACAAATTCTCGACAAATAAAGTCCATCCAGTTCACTGCTTAACTGATGAATCTACCAAACATTTAAAGAAAAATTGACACAAATCCTACGTACATTCTTTCATTAAAAAAAAAGGAAGGTGGAATATTTTGGATGACATTCAGTCTATTAGGGATGGTGCAGCTGTAGATGGAAGGTGGAACATTTGCAAAGCTACTTTATGGAGCCATCAGTGACCTGATAGTAAAGGTTTTCTAGAATAATTACAGGCTCCTTCCTTAGCTGGTCACAGAGGCATGAGTTTGGAGCCAGCGTGGGCAAAATAGAACGACTTCATTTCCGAAGGAGGGGGGTGGAATTTAAAAAGACATAATACTTAAGTAACAGCGAACACTAGGTACTGTGGTGCGCACGCCTATAATTCCAGCAGTTTGGGAGGCTGAGGCAGGAGGATCGCCACGTTCAAAGCTAGTCTCAGCAACTTTGTGAGACTCTAAGCAGCTTCATGAGACCTTGTGTGTCATAAAATACAAAAACAGCTGGGGATGTGGCTCAGTGATACAGTGACCCTGGGTTCAATCCCAGGTACCCCTTCTCTCCAAAAAAGGAAAAAGAAAGAAAAGTATAGTGAATAAGCATCTTCATGAATATTGATGCAAAAATATCAAGAAAATATTAGCAAACCCCCGTGCCCATTTTTGCTCCGATTTTTAATTGCCAAGAAGTTTCTTTACGTTGATTGGCGATACTAGGGATTGAAGCAAGGGCCTCGTACATGTAGGCAACATCTCCAGCTGTAGGTTTATCTGTTTTACGCTCATAACGGTTACGATCGCTTAAGCAGTGTGACTGCCAATACAGAAAGCTCAGCTATCCGCTAAAAATCAATCATAGCTAACCCGATCTCGTTCCACGGACACCACCCGCCTGACTGGATTCTAGATTTTTGTCTGCTAACCGGCGAAGCCCTAGGGATTTCCAGAGGCCTTGTTGTGAGGCAAACAGGGACAAGGACCAAAGCATGGGGTCGGAGACACCCAGAGTTGGTGGCTCCCGGCCCCTATTCACGATCGAGAGCAAACCTTTATGAAGAGCCCAGTAAGGCATCGACGGCTCTCTTCTCGGAGCGTCACCACTACAGTGGCTGACAAGCTGCACGAGACGGACTTCAATGAGGGGCCTTACCCGGAGCTCGAGGAGCAAGTGGCCCTGATGGAATGGATCCGTAGGCGGTTAGCCATGTCCCTCAGCACCTGCACTGTTTTCTCGTCGGGCCTGGCCTCCTCGGCCATGAAACTGCCAGTCTCAACATCGGACATGGCTGCGATGGCGTCGGCGCTCACCAAACAAACGTGGTCGAGTGTGCTCGCACGCCTTCACTTAACCTAGTGCCCGTGCCCTTGCGCGGGCCGCTCCCTCCGCCGGATTATCCTTCCGCCCCGTGGCTCCCTCCGCACGCCCACGTCAATGAATAGTGAATATTTGTCACTGCATATTCCATATTCTACAAAATAATTCCATTTCTTCATATCTTTTTTTATGTTCTCAATTCCAAAGGTGTTCCCGTTTGAGGGCAGTATAAGGTCTTCTTTTGGAGTGATTAAAAAGTTCTGGACTAGATGGTGTCGGTGATTCTGCCCATGCTGACTGCCCGGAGCCGCATAACAAGCTTTAAAATAGTTACAGCAGGAAAGCCGGTACGGTGCGCATTTAGCAGCACTATTTAAAAGTGGGCGCTACAATTTCAAAGTTTGTGATTGGTCACCCTTCACCCCCAGCAGCCCAACCCCCACGCGGGCTTCTCAAGAAACGAGGCGGGATTAAGGTCTCCACACACATCATTTCTGAACCACTTTACTTTCTAGAACTTTCTATGACGCAAGCCCCATTTGACTACTGAGGTAGCCGTTAGTCCACTGCCTGTCTGTAACTTAACCGGAGAGCCCGTCTTCAGTGAGCTGCCCTCACTACGGAATTTGCACACTAACACACCACATCCCCGGCTAAGCCTTTCGCTGAATCACCACAACGTGGATCTCATCCACCTATTCCCTCCGACTTTCAGATGAACTTGCCTAATTAGGGTCCTAGTGCCGTAGCCGAGTTCAAGCATTTAGTAGTCCAAGTACAGCACATTAGGTAAAAAAAACAAAAGCTCAACTCTTGCACAAAATCTTCCAAGTGTCACCTGAATGCCATCAGACTCCAACATTCTAACTATGGTAAAGGGTATGTACATTCAAAATTTTAATAGATGCTGCCTAATTTTCAACAAAAACTGACAGTATTTATCCGACTACATGCAATATTTTCTTTTTTTTTGGTACCAGGGATTGAACTCAGGAGCACTCGACCACTGAGCCACATCCCCAGCCCTATTTTGTGTTTTATGTAGAGACAGGGTCTCACTGAGTTGCTTAGCACCTCGCCATTGCTGAGGCTGGCTTTGAACTCGCGATCCTCCTGTCTCAGCCTCCCTAACTGCTGGGATTACAGGCGTGTGCCACCGTGCCCGGCTTACATGAAGTATTTAACTGTACATTTAGCTCACATCCTCATCAACCCTGGATGTTGTCACTGTTTTTAATTTTTGCAATTATAACTAATGACAAAATAGTAATTAATGCTTTGATTTACAAATTATTGTTCACCTTTTGGTTGCACATTTTCACAACAAAAATTGTCATTTATAATTCATTCTGTCTAACTCTCCCCATTATCCTTTACTGTTTTTATATCTGATTGTTTTTAGCTGGCCAATTTGCAATACTTCCTTACATAGTTTGTTGATTAATCCTTTATCTACTCCGCATATTCCAAGTATTTTTCCCTCAATCCACTGCTGTTTTTAATGTTAAAGGAGATATTTTATTTTATTTACTTATTTTATTTTATTTTATTTACTTACGTACCACTAGGGATAGAACTCAGGGACTGATGCATGCTAAGCAAGTGTTACCACTGAGCTACACCCCCCGGCCTTTCCATTTTATTATTTTTTAAATTTGAAAAAGAGTGTCCCTAAATCGCCCGTATTGGCCTCAAATTTGTGATCCTGTGACCCCAGCCTCCCTAGTAGCTGGGATAACAGCTGTGTGCCACCATGCACCTATCTGAGATACCTTATTTTAAAAGAATACCCAAGTGTTTGAGCCAAAACCTAAATATTCCTTCTTTTCAACTTTGGGGTTTTTTTTCTCTCCACATGGGAAATTATAAAATGTTGTACATAATATGTTAAACTTTTCCTATGGTATTTTGGATTGAGTCTTACAAAAGTCTTCTCCACCCAAACTATATAAAACACTTTATTGTGTCTTTTTAGTATTGTCAATGGTGTTTAAAATGTTTTTTATTCATAACCCATCTATTTACTTATTTAGCCATACCAAGAATTGAGCCCAAAGGCCCTTACCCACTGAGAAACATCTGCAGCTCTTTTTATATTATATATTTTATATTTTATACTTTGAGACACGATCTTCCTAAGTTGCTTAGAGCCTTACTAAGTTGCTGATGCTGGCTTTGAATGTGAAATCCTCCTGCCTCAGTCTCCTCAGATGCTGATGTTACAAGAGTTTGCCACCACACCTAGCTACATTCATAGTTTTAAAATGTGTAGTTCTTTATTCTCTCTGGGTATTAGTAGTAGTAGTAGTAGTAGCAGTACCAGGGATTGAACTCAGGGGTATTCGACCACTGAGCCACATCCCCAGCCCTATTTTATATTTTATGTAGAGACAGGGTCTCTCTGAATGCTGAGCCTGGCCTTGAACTTGCGATTCTCCTGTATCAGCCTCCCAAAGTGCTGGGATTACAGGTGTGTGCTACTACGCCGGACTTGGGTCTTATTATTATAAATATTATTGTGAAGTAGTCTACTTACCGAAGACCCTATTCAATATTTTTCTAAAATATCTTAGCTGGTCTTTTGTATTTTATCTTCCAAATACATTTTGGAATCAGTTATTTTAAGATTCATAAGTCATTCTCATTGGTTTTTTAATTATAGGTTTATGCACGGTATAAGTTACATAGAAGACTAGCTGCCTCATTTACAATATTGAGTTACCTCCTCAATAACATGGTATAGAGTTAAATCACATTTTAGTGACATTCTATTTTATATTTACTCTGATATCTTCCTTCTTTTCTCCTCCCTCCCTCCCTCCCTTCCCTATCCTCCCCTCCCCTCCCCTCCCCTCTCATCTCCTCTCCTCTCCTCTTTTTCTCTAGGGATTTGAGCCTATGGGCCATTAACCACTGAGCAACATCTCCAGCCCTTTTTAGAGACAGGGCTTCAGTGAGTTGCTTAGGGCCTTGCTTAGTTGCTGAGGCTGGCTTTGAATTTGCAATCCTCCTGCCTCAGCCTCCTGAGCTGCTGGTCTTACTTCTTTTTGTTCCTTCTTTTCTTCCTTTTTTTCTATTTGCTTGATTTGTTGTTTTTGTTGATATGGTCATGTTATGTTGTCCTCCTGGCCTCAAACAATCCTTTTGCCACCAACTCTCAAGTAGCTGGGACTACAGGTGTGAGCCAATCATGTCAGGCTCTTTCCTCTTCTTTGCATTAAACAAATTCCATTTCTGTCTCCCCTTGTTTGTTTGAATGTTTGTATGTGGTTTCTGTTCTGTTGGTGGTTACTTTTATTTTTTTCAACCAACATATTTTTTGTCTGAATTTTAACTTTTTTAAAAAATTTTTTTAGTTGTAGATGGACGCATTATCTTTATTATTTATTTTTATGTGGTGCTGAGGATCGAACCCAGCGACTTACGCATGCGAGGCAAGCGCTCTGCCACTGAACCACTGCTCAGCCCCATCAATTTTAACTTTTTTATTGTATCTATAAACTTTCCCACAGAACAAATCATAAACAAATTTTTATTTTCCCTGTTTGAAACTTGCTCTTTAAAAAATTATTTAGTTAAGAGCTGGGGCTATAGCTCAGTGGTAGAGCCTTGCATGTGTGAGTCACTGGGTTTGATCTTCAGCACAACATAAAAATAAATAAATAAAATAAAGATATTGTGTCCATCTACAACTAAAAAAATATTTTAAAAAATTATTTAGTTAGCCAGGCTTGGTGGTGCATGCCTGTAATCCCAGCAGCTCTGGAGGCTGAGGCAGGAGGATTGCAAGTTCAAAGCCAGCCTCAGCCACTTTACAAGGCCCTAAGCAAGTCAACAAGACCCTGTCTCTAAATAAAATATAAAAAAAGGATCCGGGCATGGTGGCACATGCCTGTAATCCCAGCCCTTTGGGAGGCTGAGGCAGGAGAATTGGAATTTCAAAGCCAGCCTCAGCAATGGCGAGGTGCTAAGCCACTCAGTGAGACCCTATCTCTACAGAAAACACAAAATTGGGCTGGGGAGGTGGCTCAGTGGTCAAGTACCTCTGAGTTCAATCCCTGGTACCAAAAAAAATTAAAAAATTAAAATATAAAAAAGGTCTTGGGATGTGGTTTGGTGGTTAAGTACTCCTAGATTCAATCCCTGGTACCCGCCCCCCAAATTTAGGGTTTTTTAAAATATTTTTTTTAGTTATGCATGCACACAGTGTCTTTATTTTATTTATTTATTTTTATGTGGTGCTGAGGATCAAACCCAGTGCCTCACATGTGCGAGGCAAGTGCTCTGCCACTGAGCCACAACCTCAGCCCCTAAATTTAGTTCTTATATATTTGTCACTAGTGTACATGAACATAATTTAAAGCAGGGTGTGCAACCTGTCTCTGTAAAGAGCCTGTGAGTATTTTAGGCCGCATGGTCTCTGTAACTACTCAGCTCTGCCCTTGTTATAGCAGCCATAGGCAATAGGGAAATGCAGGAGCGTGGTTTGAATCTCATATAATTTTTACCTAGTTTGAAACATTCCAATTTGATTTTTCCAACTATTTAAAAAGGTTAAAAATCATTCTTAGTTCATAGGCCATACAAACACAGTGGGACTTCGGAACATAGTTTGCTGACCCCAAGTTCAGAGTTAGTTACTTCTACAAAATAGCAATGCATATCCTCTAACCACTCCATCTCTACTCCCCCAGAATCAACCATTTTGAACACTTAGCCCTTTCTTTTGTCATTTACCTCCAGTTCTCTAAATAATAGTGCTGTTGCTTTCTCTTTTTATGTTTTAGGATTTTATTTATTTATTTTTTTTAGTACTGGGGATTGAACTCAGGGACACTCGACCACTGAGCCATATCCCCAGCCCTATTTTGTGTTTTATGTAGAGACAGGGTCTCACTGAGTTGCTTAGCGCCTCGCCATGGCTGAGGCTGGCTTTGAACTCGCGATTCTCCTGTCTCAGCCTCCCAAAGTGCTGGGATTACAGGCTTGGACCACCACACCCGGCTTCTTGGATCTTTTTGAGTTGCTCTCCAGGTCTGCTGCCCAGTCATGAGCCTGGGGTCTCCTTCTATCATCCCAAAGATGGTGTTCACTCCTTTGTTGCCTTGGGTCCCGTTTCCTAGTTATCACCTTTACTTCTCTGATTTTGGTGGTACACTTTCTCTATAAAAAAGCCTCTGAAAGAAGAATACAGAAAAGGTACATTATTTGACTTCTTTCATGTAAAAAAATGTCACTAATCTAAACTCACAGTCAGAGCTGGGGATGTAGTTCGGTGGTAGAGCTCAAACTTACCATGTGTGAGGCCCTGAGTTTCATCCCCAGCACTGAAATTCATTTTTCTAAAGTGAAGGTTGACAATTTGAGTATAGAATTATAGGTTGGAAAGTAATTTTCCCCTCAGAATATTGAAAGCATTCCTTTATTGTCTTCCAGTTCCCCATGCAATTGTTGGAAAGTCTGAAGACATTCCAAATTCTGATTCTTTTTTTTTTTTTTTGGTACCAGGGATTGAACTCAAGGGTACTCGACCCCTGAGCCACATCCCCAGCCCTATTTTGTGTTTTATGTAGAGACAGGGACTCACTGAGTTGCTTAGCGCCTCGCTGTTGCTGAGGCTGGCTTTGAACTCACGATTCTCCTGTCTCAGCCTCCCTAAGTGCTGGGATTACAGGCTTGAGCCACTGCGCCCAGCTCTTTTTTTTTTTTTTTTAGTATTTTTTTATTTGTAAGTGGACACAATGTCTTTATTTTATTGCTTTGTATGTGGTGCTGAGGATCGAACCCAGGGCCTCACGCATGCGAGGCAAGCGCTCTACCACTGAGCTACAACCCCAGCCCCCAAATTCTGATTCTTTGAATATTACCTAATTTTTTTTTCTTTCTAAAAGTTGTTCTCTCAGAATATTGAAGATTTTCAACCATCTTCTGGGTTTCATTGATGCTATTGAGAAGTCACCTTGCAGTTTAAAAGTCATGGTTTTAAAGGTAATCAGCTTTATTTCTTTGCCTTTAATATCTTACGTCTAGGTACAAATCTGTTTCTGTTTTTCCTGCTTGGGATTTGTTGGAATTCTCAAATTTGTGGACTTGTGTCTTTTATTACTTCAGGAAAGTTCTTAGGAAGTATTTCTTCAAATGTTGTCACTGCTTCATTTTCTCTGTCATAGTGATGAGATTTTTGTTAGACCTTCTCACACTCTCTCCCATGTTTCTATTTTCCATTTTAAAATTTTTGGTACTGAGGAAGAAACCCAGGGGTACTCAACCACTGAGCCACATCCTCAGCCCTTTTTATTTATTTATTTCGTTTTGAGACAGGGTCTCACTGAATTGCTGAAGCTGGCTTTAAATTTGCAATCCTCATGCCTCGCCTTCCCAAGTCACTTGGATTACAGGTGTGCACTACTGCACCAGGCTATTTTTTCAATTTTTATATTTCTTCACACCTCCTAGCTGCACTCTGGATACTTTGTTTTGCTCTGTTTTAGGATTTACTAATACTCTGTCTAACCATATCAAATATGCCATTAAATCCATCTGTTAAACATTTACAACCTTTTCTTTTTTTTTTTTAAATATTTTTTTAGTTGATGGACACAATATCTTTATTTATTTTTTATTGCTTTGTATGTGGTGCTGAGGATCGAACCCAGGGCCCCGCGCATGTGAGGCAAGCGCTCTACCACTGAGCTACAATCCCAGCCCCATTTACAACCTTTTCAAAACTGAAGAATTTGACATACATAGATAAAGATGCAGAAAATATCAACATACCCAGTGCCTCACACATGCTAGGCAAGCGCTCTGCCACTGAGCCACAACCTCAGCCCCCATAGCCATTCGTTTTCCTTATCGTTTTGCCACCTACAATATTACTTAGTTTTGCTTGCTGTTCAAATTTACATAAACAAAACAATATATAGTATGAATTTTTCTGCTTAACTTCTTTTGTTCAACATTATGCTTGTGAGATTCATTCATATTTCTCAAGGCTGTGGTTCATTTGTTTTGTAATATAATAATATATTACTGAATATTTAACAGTTTACTTATCTGTTGTGCTCTTGATGGGCAGGTGGGTGGTTTGGAGTAGTTAGTTACTGGGAACATTAGTGCACCCATGTCTAGGAGATATTGTCTGCAAATGCGGTTGCTGGACCATTCAGTCCACCCTGAATCATCCCTTCTACTTTACACTTCTATCGCATGCTTTTCCATGGGGGGTTGTACCAGTTTACTTTCTCAGCAGTAGTGATTGAGAGGTCCTGATGCTCCATGTTTTTGCCAACTTGTATTATTGTTAGTCTGTTTGAATTTTTGCCAGTCTTCTGGATGTGCAATGGTATCACACAATGTTTAATTGAGATATAACTTACATACAATAAAATACACACTCGAGGGGCTGGGGTTATGGCGCAGTGGTAGCGTGCTTGCCTAGCACGCGTGAGGCACTGCGTTCGATCCTCAGCACCACATAAAAATAAAATAAAGATATTCTGTCCACCTCTAACTAAAAAATAAATATATTTAAAAAAATACACACTCAAGATGTCTAGTACAATATAGTCATTTCCTATTTGCCACCAGGAGAGCATTTTCAGATGACAAACTGTTGTGAAGGCGCTCACAATTTCAAAGTAGAAACAGAACAGAGGCTCCACCTGCTCTGTCTTCACCTCCCTCTGTCCTCCTTACTCTCTCCACTGCCCTGTACCACAGGGTTCCAGCAGTGATGCTCTTGCCATCTTGATTTTACAGGTGAGAAAGTGATTTTTTAATTTGCTCAACGTCTCAAAGTGATAGACGCAGGATTTGAACAGGGCTCTATTTGAAAGACAAAGTTATCACTCACCGTGTGAGAAACTCATTCTTTTGTGTCATGATATAATTTCCCACTCTGGACTGTAAGTTGTGTGAAAGCAAGAAGCATGTCTAGCTTTTGTACCACATTGTAGGCACTCAGAAAATAATGTGTAGAATCAATGATTGCATGCACAACTGAACCTGTATGATGCAAATCTCTCTGCCTGGCTCCCTGGGATTAGCACTATAGCAAGCAATATGGGTTAATGGGAATGAGTTTGTTCATACTTCCACAAGAACAGGGTTTTTTTGGTGCTGATATTTGAATCTAGGGGTGTTTCACCGCTGAGCTGCATCCTCAGTCTTTTTAATATTTTATTTGAGAATGGATCTTATTAAGTTGTTAAAAGTCTAGCTAAATTGTCTAGGCTGGCCTCAAATTTGTGATCCTCCTGCCTTAGCCTCCTGAGTCACTGGGATTACAGTCATCCACCACCAGGACTGGCAACAAGAACAGTTCTTTACAAATGAGACCTACGATTTGTAGTTCTTGGAAGAGAAAATAGAAGAGGTCCAAAAACAAGTGGGCAGATATAGAGAGGAAATTCTACCCATCTAAGGATCATAGGCCTGTAAAGGAAGGAGTCAAGTGCTGAACAGAGGGGAGCAGAGCCCATAAATTAAACTTGACTTCCCCAGTCTGTGTTGAGCTATCTTGAGTGTACAAATTTTGCACATCAGTATCCATACATACACATAAGTATTTTCATGGAGTGAAGCCATAATGTGTCCAAGTCTCCATTTGTGGCTCACAGAGAACCTGATTTGTTGTTTCCTGCTTCCCACTACAGGCAGAATACATCAAGAGTCCAAGTGCAACACTTTCCTCCAGTGTGCCTTCCTGCAGGTCTCTGTCATCCAGCGAGGATGATCCCAATGACCACTCCAGCCTTTCAGAGGGGGAACTTTCCCGGAATTTGCAGGAAAGCGTCAAGCACCGCATCCTCTACCTCTCAGAGCAGCTGAAAGTAGAGAAGGCTAGTCGGGATGAGAACACTGTGAGCTACCTCAAGCTAGTGTCCAAAGCTGACCGGCACCAAGCTCCACATATTCGGCAGGCCTTTGAGAAGGTGAATCAGCGTACCTCTGCCACCATTGCCCAGATCGAGCGAAGGCTCCGCCAGTGTCATCAGCAGCTCCAGGAACTGGAGGAGGACTGTAGGTCCAAGGGCTCAGTGCTGAAGGTGGAAAGCAGCCTGGATGACTGCAAGCAGCCCAGTGCAAAGGCCTCGGTTTCCAAGTCCCCCAAGCTGGGTAGGGAAGATGGTCTATCCTCCAACCTGCCTGATGTCAGCAGACCCTTCACTCTGGAGAGTCACTTTTTGGACTTACAACAGGAGAATTTCTCAGAGACAAAGCACGTGTCCCAGAAACGAAAGCTACTGTTATACAAGGTGAAGGAAGAGTTGACAGAAGTTAGTAAGTTCCACATTGGCCTTCAAGTGTCCTACCAGGACCTCAGGGAGAGGTATCTGACAGACCTGCAGGTGTCACTGGAGTCCCTTCAGGAGGAGAAATGCAGGTGAGGTGAGCCCCTTCTTCCATCTTGGTTCTGGAGACCAGAAGCAAGTGAGGGACAATTGGGACCTGTCTGGTAGGGGGTGTCTGAGAAGGACCCACTCAGGATGAGGGCAGGTGGGAAGAATTGGTCTGTGCTTCTCTTGATGGCTAGGCCCTGCAGTGGAGCAGGCAGGGCCCTTTCTGTTGCCCCACGCTCATTTGTCCCTTGCTGGCTAAACAGGCTCCAGCTCAGAGATCTCTGCCAGGTCTCTGTGGAGCACTGGGTTGGGTGGTCTTGACTACAGTGGCAGGAAGCAGCCAGGTGGCATTAGTTAGTGAGGCAGCATCCTCCGGGCCCTGTGTGCTGGAAAGGTTGGTTAGGGCTGGTGTTGCCTTGCTAGCTCCAGTCTCTTCGCCTGTGTGCCTGCCTCACTGAGCTGTGGCACAGAGTTGAGCACTGGACATTCCATCTGGAAATGAATGCCTTCTTCTGCATGCTTTCTCCACAATGAGCAGTGGCTCAATTTTATTTTTCTCTAAGACAAAACTAGATCCCATCAATTAAAAAAAAAGGCAGTCGGGACCTCAAAGGATCTACTCTGCTCCTCTTGAGGCCCTTCTCTGGGTTCCCACTGGCCCTCTAAGGCACCATGCTTCCTCCCCTGTCACTGTCACCATAGTCTATCATTAATTAACATTAGTCCTTCCAACAACCTGGAAAGGGAGGGAGAGATACACTTAGGTGAGCCAAGATTCTCAGCATTTTCACAAAAATAAGAACTCTCAGTCCTTTTTCTGCCTACGCATATGTGGGAGAAAAGCAAATGGGAATCATCATCTTTGGTTTTCTCAGGGAAATCTTACCAACATTTATATGGCCTAAGAATCCATAAAGGGAAATCAACGAGTATTGTGGGCAACCAATTATCAAGTAAGATGACCGGTCACAATTACAGGTTTCTCTTGGAGTTTATTTTCATAGGACATAGTAACCAAATCTAAAATCTTGGGACTTCCAATATCTCTTCATTGAAATGACATTCCCAAGGTCAGATTTATATCAAGCAAGAACAGAGCTAGGTGGCACTTACAGGCATCCCCATGTGTTTCCATACCACACAGGTCAGTGAGACTCATGCTTGGGTATACTCTTAACCTCTTATCTACTAGAAGCACATGTGACATATGTGTTCAGGTCCATGCAATGTCATCCAGTAACCATGCCTGTGTGATCACCACTCAGGTGCCTGTGATGGGAAAATTTCTGGTGTGTCATGAATTGAGATTTCAACCCAAAAATTCTGGGACATTTATCACAGCTAAATCTGTTTACTTCCAAGAGAGCTAGTATAATTTTTATTGTTATGGTTTCTTTCTAATTAGATAGTGAAGAACTCCGTCAAGAATGGCCCTAAGCTACGTGGTGGCTCACACCTGTAATCGCAGCACTTTGGGAGGCTGAGACAGGAGAATTGCGAGTTCAAAGCCAGCCTCAGCAATGGCAAGGCACTAAGCAACTCAGTGAGACCCTGTCTCTACATAAAACACAAAATAGGGCTGGAGATGTGGCTCAGTGGTCGAGTGCCCCTGAGTTCAATTCCCGGTACCAGAAAAAAATAGGGGGGCATATTTACATGGGTCTGGCATTAACCATTGGTCTTTCTGATGGTCAGCAGCTGTGGGATGTGATTGGATCAATAACATGATGAATAAGTGCACTAATTGCAAACAACTGCACAGGGAGGGTAAATTTTATTTAAGGCAACGGTGGCAGTGTGTGACTGGGTTTCACATTACTTAAATCGGGCCTGATAGTGGATGTTGCCCAGGCAGCAACTATTTTAAACATTTATAGCAGAGGCTTACTTTCTTTTTTATAAAAACCCAAAATTTACATAACATTAACCACATGGAAGTGTGAAATTTAGTGGCATTGAATACTTCCACAGTGTTGTACAACCACTACCTCAATCTAGTTGTAGAACATTTTTATCATCCCCAAAGGAGATTTTGCTGGGTACGGTAGTGCATGCCTGTAATCCCAGTGACTTGGGAGGCTGAAGCAGGAGGAACACAAGTTCAAGGCCAACCTCAGCAATTTAGCAAGGCCCTAAGCAACCCAGTGAGGCCTGTCTCTAAATAATATATAAAAAGGGCTGGGGGCCAGGCACAGTGGCACGTGCCTATAATCCCAGTGGTTCAGGAGGCTGAGACAGGAGAATCATGAGTTCAAAGGCAGCCTCAACAAAAGTGAGGCACTAAGCAATTCAGTGAGACCCTGTCTCTATATAAAACACAAAATAGGGCTGGGGATGTGGCTCAGGGGTCGAGTGCCCCTGAGTTCAATCCCTGGTAACCCCCTAACCAAAAAAAGGGCTGGAGATGTGACCCAGTGGTTAAGTGCCCCTGGGTTCAATTCCTGGTTAAAAAAACAAACAAACAATTTTTGCCCATTATGCAGTCCCTCCCCATTCGCTGTCTTCAGTTCCATGTACTTACGCATCTGTTTTCTGTCTTTATGGATTTGCCTCTTCTGGACATTTCATATAAATGAGATCATGCAATATGTGGCCTTTTGCATCTGTAATGATGTTTTCAAGGTTTGTTCATTTGGTGGCATGCATCAGACCTTCATTTTTAAGGGCTGAATAATATTCTAATGTGTGGCTAGGCCCCATTTTGTTTATCTGTCCATCTGTTGATGGAGATTAGGGTTGTTTTTACCTTCTGACTATAGTGAGAAGCTCTGCTTATGAACACTTGTATGCATGTATTTGATAAAACAGCAGTTTCGTGCAAGCCTGTAATCCCAGCACTTAGGGAGGCTGAGACAGGAGAATCGTGAGTTCAAAGTCAGCCTCAGCAATGGCGAGGCGCTAAGCAACTCAGTGAGACCCTGTGTCTACATAAAACACAAAATAGGGCTGAGGATGTGGCTCAGTGGTCGAGTGCCCCTGAGTTCAATCTCCAGTACAAAAAAAACCCCAGCAGTTTTCAATTCTTTGAGATCTATATCCAGGAGTGGAATTGCTGGCTGTTATGGTGACTTTAAGTGTAATGTTTAGAGGAACTGCCAGACTGGTTTCCTCAGCAGCTGCACCATTTTACCTTCCAACCGTCAATGCACAGGCTTCCAAATGCTTTATATCTTTGCAATGCTTGTTTGTTGTCCATTTCTGTGTATTTTGTTTTGTTTTGTTTTTTGTAGTGCTAGAAGGGAACCTAAAACCTGTGCATGCCAGGAAAATGCTGTACTGATGAGCTACACCTGCAGCACGTTTCCTTTTTTTAATGAAAGTGGTTGTGAAGTGGTATCTCATTGTAAGGACTTCCCTTATTTTTTAATTTTGCCTTAGGTTTTTCTGAGCAAAAGTTTTTTTTTCTTTTTATGCATTTTTGTTGCAGGACAATCATAACAAAATTTAACAGATTAGCCATTGAAGACTTTCCTCTCTGATTCTATAAAGTGCAGGGTCTCAATCACAGTGGCAGTAAGACTCAGGAGGCTTGGAGCTGGGTCTCCTCTTTCATGAGGCCTGAATTTGTGGGTCCTCGCAGGGGACATTCCTGGACCCTAGAACTGAAGAACCATGACTGCTGCTTCTGGAGCTGCTCGCCATCCCTGAATTCCACCCTCTATGTGCTGAGGAGAAACCTACCTTTGGACAAAGAATGGGGAAGGCAATATGTAGACTTTGAGTATGGAATGGTTCCACATGGGTATTGTGGACCTGAGGATTCTTCGTGGAAGGGGCTTGACCAGGCTTCTCTTCTTTTCTTTGGAGATAAGGAAGCACTTCAGATCTCCAGGAACATTGCCCAGTGAGCAGTCTCCTGGGGAACCAGAGTCCCTGCTCCTCAGTGTCTCCAAGAGTCAGGAAGGAAGGTCTGAGGAATTCAGAAAATGTCCATTTATATCAGAGGCAGAACTCAAGGAAAGTATGGGAAGTCTTCAAGTGAAGTCATAACTGACCAGATGTCACCTGAGTGCCTCCCATGGTGAATCACAGAAGGTCCTTTTAATGAGAGCCCTGCTCTCTCTGTCCTGCAGGATTCCTGGTTGACTTCTGCTTGATGGTCAAGGGCAGTAGTCTCTGCTGCTGCTGAGGCAGCCAGGTGCCAGACAGGCCGCCTAGACTGGGCCTGGACAAAACCATCATTACTGCTGAGGACCACAACGAATCGTAGCCTGCCCAGCTCCAGAGCATCCATCTCACTTTGGGGTACTTACGTGTCCAATGTCAGCTTTCATAAAGGCAAAGCCCTCACCTTCCTACTGCACCTTTATAGCCCCAGTGGATGGTTTAGTGCCTGGGGCACAGTGCTTGCTGGAACCCCTCTCTCTTTGAAAAAAAGCAAAAAGAAGTTTTATTGGTTTGCTAGCAAAGGAGAAACATGGAGGCCTCCTGTCCCAGAGGCTGTGATTCTCCCCATCAGCAGAAACAGGAGGCTGCTGGAACAATTTTATTGAATGAATACAGGGATACTAGGAGAAAACTGACCATGAGGATAATGTTGTTGTGGGCCCAATTCCTATTTGCCTAGATTTAACCTTGGACTTGGTGGGCAAGTGATGCCATAACATCAACTCATTCAAGACTCTGCTGGATGACAACAAACTGGTCTTGTCATCTTTATCTAACACCTTTTGGTTGTTTCAACTTGCCATTGCCTGTCCCTTTGACACACTTCTCCAGCTCTTCACAGAGCTGGTGCAGTGTAATGCGTTGAATTGTGTCCCCTGAGTCCCTGTGCTGGAATCCTCACTCCCACTACCTCCAAGTGGGACCTTATTTGGAGATTGGGTTGTTGCAGATGTAATTGGCTAAATGAACAGGGAGTCCTACTGGAGTGGTCCCTAATCCAACACAGCTGGTGTCCTTATCAGAAGGGGAGGCTTGCACACAGTTGCGCGCAGAGGGAGGACGTCACGTGAAGACAGGTCGGGGGGTGCAGCAGAAGCAGAGAAACGCCCAGGATTGCCAGCAGACCAGAAGCTGGGAGGGTCCCCCGCCAGATTCTCCCTCACAGCCCCTGGAAGGAACCCATCCTGCAAGCACCTTGATCTACACAGCTGGCCTCCAGAACTGGGAGGCGTGCATTTCTGGTGTTAAAACCACCCAGTCTGGCCGATCGCAGTGGTACCTGCCTGTAATCCCAGCAGCTTGGGAGGCTGAGGCAGGAGGACCGAGAGTTCAAAGCAAAAGTGAAGTGCTAAGCAACTTAATGAGACCTTGTCTCTAAATAAAATACATCATTCCTAGGATCTTCAGAGGGTCTTTCCAGACTTCCATGTTCCATGGCCTCTCCATTTATTATTATTTTCTTAGTTTTTTAATTGAGGTAATTTGGGGGGGGTGCTGGGGATCGAACTCAGGGGCACTGCACCACTGAGCCACATCCCCAGCCCTATTTTTTGTTTTATATAGAGACAGGGTCTCACTGAGTTGCTTAGTGCCTCGCCATTGCTGAGGCTGACTTTGAACTCGCGATTCTCCTGTCTCAGCCTCCCTAAGTGCTGGGATTACAGGCTTGAGCCACCGTGCCCGGCTAATTGAGGTAATTTTATAGTAAAATTGCATTTAAGTTTAGGTGTAAATTAATGAGTTTTGACAAAGCTATTTGCCTGGGCAATTAAGATCCCAATAAAGAATGTTCCAGGGGCTGGGATTGTAGCTCAGTGGTAGAGCACTTGCCTTGCATGCGTGAGGCACTGGGTTCGATCCTCAGTACCACATAAAAATAAATAAAGATATTGTGTCCATTTACAACTAAAAAAAAAATTAAAAAAAAGAGAATGTTCCATCACCCCAGAAGTCTCCCTCATGCCTCCTTCTACTCAATGCCCATCCCTGATAGGCAATCAATATTCTGGTTTCTGTCACCCTAGGCTAGTTTTGCCTGTTCTTCAACTTCATATAACTGGAATGAAATAGTAAGCAGTCTTTTTTTTTTTTTTTTTTGGTACTGGGGATTGAACTCAGGGGCACTCAACCACTGAGCCACATCCCCAGCCCTATTTTGTGTTTTATGTAGAGACAGGGTCTCACTTAGTTGCTTAGCGCCTCGCCATTGCTGAGGCTGGCTTTGAACTCATGATTCTCCTGTCTCAGCCTCCCTGAGTGCTGGGATTACAGGCTTGAGCACCACGCCCGGCCTAGTAAGCAGTCTTTTGCTTCTTTCACTCAGTGTAATTATTACAAGATTCATCCAACTGCGTGTCCCAATGCAGGTGAATTTCCTGACATAGTTTACCTAACTGAGCCTTTAAACTCCTATTCATTCTTTCTACTTTATCAGAACTCTGTGGCTTATAGGCAGTGTGTAACTTCTTTGTGATATTTAAACTCATGGCCAATAATCAAATCAGCTCTGCCACAAAAGATGGCCCGTTGTCTGAGCCAATGATTATTGGAATGTCAAATCAGGGAATAATTTCCCAGAGGAGCATCCTGGCTACCTCTTGAGCCTCTTTGGTGTGGATTGGAAAGGCTTCCATCTAGCCAGAATAAGAGTACACAAAAATCAAAAGGTATTTATAGCCCTGTGAGCGTGGTAGTCCAGTAAAGCTTACTTCCCATTTCTCAAAAGGTGTTCCTCTCAGAGTGTGGATTCCTGGTGGAAGCCTTGGCCCCTGGCATGGGTTGTTGTGGGCACAAGTTTTACACTGTTCGCAGATCACCTGGGGAAATACTTGTGAGCCCAGGAATATAAAAATGCTGACTCAGAACACTCTCAAGTGCCATTTGGCCAATGTGTGCTCCCTTATGAAGGCAGGGCTAGTCTCAGGAATGGCTAAGCAGCCATCAGAAAATCTCCACCATCTTGTTTTGTCTGCTTTTTTGGAAGCTGCAAATTTTGCTTCTCGGTCTGCTCTTCAGTTGCCCTGAGTAACCATAGTGTTCTTCTTTTGGTGGCCCTGGCAATGCATAACCACAACTTTTCTGAGAGCCCATATTACATCTAGAAGATTAAGAATTTTCTGTCCAGGGGCTTGGATTGTAGCTCAGTGGTAGAGCGCTTGCCTTGCATGCGTGAGGCCCTGGGTTCGATCCTCAGCACCACGTACAAAGCAATAAAATAAAGACATTGTGTCCATCTACAACTAAAAAAATATTTAAAAAAAATTTTTAAAAAAAGAATTTTCTGTCCATATTTCATGTCTTTTTCTCCCGAGTTAATTAGCCCCTTTTCCTCATGTAACTTCTTGTGAACATAAAGGGTGGTGAAGGCATACTTTGAATCTGTGTAGATATTGACACAGATTTCTGTTGCCCATCGGAATGCTTGAGTCAAAGCGATAAGTTCTGCCTTTTGTGCTGAAGTTCCCTGAGGCAGAGGCTTTGCCTCAGTGGTGGAGTCCGGAGTGACCACTGTATGCCCAGCATTCCATCTTCTTTGAAACTGCTTTTATCTGTGAAGTACTCCACATCAAGGTCCTTGAGTTGCTTGCTGCTCTCAGGTCAGGTATACTGGGGAACACTTTATTTATGTTCTCAGTGCAATTTTGATCAAACTGTCCAGTCTTGATGGGCAGCACAGTTGCTGAGCTTAGAGTCTGGACAACTTTAATGTGGACATGTGGATTTTCACATAACCTGACCTGGTGTCTGATGATCCTCACATTAGTCAGCCAATATTGTCCTTTGTACTCCAACAGTGCCAGTATAGTGTCAATTCCTGTCCCATAGTCAGCTAGTCAGTGTCTAACACCAGAAGGGCCATGGCTGCAAGGCTAAGAGGACCCTAAGTTCCTAAAAGGGGAACAGCCAAAGATGGATGAAGCACATCTTGTCCTAAGTGTGCGCCACCAATGCAGAATGGAACATGGGAGGCACACAAAGGAAACCCAGTCCTTTGAAATGTATGTTAGAAAACTTTAAGAAAAGTTTTAATGGCAATTATGAGGTGAAGCTCATTCCACCAAGGTTACATACTTTCTGCAAATTAGAAGGGCCAACCTTTGATGTGGAAGGGCCACCAGAAAGATCTTTAGACAAACGTGTCATTGGTGAGGTTCTTTTAATAGTTGTCAGAACCCCTGGACACCTAGTCCAATTACTGTATATTGATTGCTGGCAAGAGATAGTATAGGAACAGCCCCTGGTTGACAGCCTGTCTAGAAGGACAGTCCCAGTTGATGTTAGCTTGAACTGTAGTGGCCTCGAACACCCAATGAAAGGGAGCTGAACAGGAAAACCTGACAAAGAAAAGGCAGAAAGGAAACTCATTGTCCTCATGAACCAGAAGAGAACCCACCACTGTACGAGCCACTCTACCTGACATTGCCAAGACCACCGAGGCAACAGGCTGTCCCCTCAGCCCCCTTGTCCC
>CM053417.1:1184315-1221108 GCA_028644305.1 Xerus rutilus
TTTTTTTTTTTTGGCACTGGGGATTGAACTCAGGGGCACTCGACCACTGAGCCACATCCCCAGCCCTATTTTGTGTTTTATGTAGAGACAGGGTCTCACTGAGTTGCTTAGCGCCTCGCCATTGCTGAGGCTGGCTTTGAACTCACGATTCTCCTGTCTCAGCCTCCCTAAGTGCTGGGATTACAGGCTTGAGCCACCGTGCCCGGCTTGGTTATTGCCTTTTAAAAAAAAATTTTTTTCTTAATTGTCAATGGACTTTATTTTATTTATTTATATGCGGTGCTGAGGATCGAACCCAGTACCTCACACATGCAAGGCAAGCGCACTACCACTGAGCTACAATCACAGCCCCTTCAGGGGTGTTCTTATTTGACAGGCAGGATCTTTCTGCACAGACATTCATCCTTTTTAGAAAAGCACTACTCTTCCTTAGCTTCTGTGATACCGCAATCTCTTGGTTTTCTTATCAGTTTCTGCTGGTTTCTTCTCCTCTATCTGACCTTTACATGGGGACTTGCCTCAGTCTGCCAAGTTTTTCTTCTGATTCTGCCTCAGAATAACTCAACAGGTTTGGGGTTTTGGCCTGTGGGATTCCTGATCTCAGAAGGGAAGTCTAGTAGGCATGGTCTGGTGATGAGATCCTCTGAGACCGTCATTAGGGAAGAGGGAAGACAGGATTTTGAATGTTTGAACTTGTCTGCTGCCAGGCAATATGGAACCTCTTTATGGGGTAAGTGGAGGCAGCATGACCTGGCTGAGAGATACTGTGTAGAGCCAGGTAGGTCTAAAGGGACAAGCAGCCCTTGGATTCTCAGATTCAAGAGTCTTGATCTTCACTGTACCTCAGTCAGCTTTCCTGTAATTACAGCATAGACTTTGCCAGCCCTCCATGGTGTTCCTTATCTGTGTCATCTTCAAGCCCGCACTGTTTTTTCCAGCCACAGTCCTTATCTCCCCTCTGGTGTGTCTCCTGTCTTATGTGCCCTTCAGTCTTCATTAACCCACTTAGATTTTTGACTACCACTTGGTAGGCATTTCTGTTTGCCAGGTAGCCTGTTAGTGCCTAATGTGTACTCTCATTGATTTTACCTAACCCAAACCTAGGAAATCAATGTTATTCATTTTTATTGTTATTTTCAACCTCTCTGAAGTTCAAATAGGTTCAACAACTTGTCCAGGCTAAGTGCCAGACAGGAGTCTTAAACCTAGGGTGACATGACCCCAGTACCAGTCTTCTGAACCACTTTCTCTCAATTTACCAGTTTCCTCTGGACCTCGTGTTCTCTTCTGGACCCTGTGGCTCTTTCCTTCAGACTCCTTTTATTTTTATTTATTTATTTTTTGGTACCAAAGATTGAATCCAAGGGGTTTAGCTGCTGAGCCACATCTCCAGCCTTTTTGAAAAAAATTATTATTTAGTGACAGAGTCTCGCAAAGTTGCTGAGGTTGGCTTTGAACTTGCAATACCTTCAGTCTCTGTACTTCATGGGTAAAATAGGGTGCAGCGATTTTCCATTGGCCTTCACCACCTCCCCTCAGAATAGTTTTGTCTCCTTAGGTCACATCATTGGTTCCCAGCCCAGCTCTGTGCTTACCATCCCTGTCAGTCTCCTCCAGGACTTTAGGTGTCCAGTCTCTCTTTCATGTATCTGCCATCCCACATGCTTTATTGAATGATCTCTTCCAGCAAATAAACATGGTCCCCTCTTACCAGTGAGACTTCTGAAGCATTGATTCCATCCCATCCACTGTCTACACTCCCTAGCCTCCTGCTTCCCCCTCGGCCCACAACATCTGGCCTCTGCCCTGCCAACGCACTGGAATGCCTTGCCCCAAGCTCCTGAATGATCTCCTCAATAGTTAGCTCTGCCTTCCTTACCTTATTTCATCATATTTGATACTGTTCACCAAACTCCTTTCTTTGAACACCTCCTAATCTGGTCTCATAGGGGATTTCACTGTTCTGGGGATTGAACCCAGGGGGCCTAGCCACTGAGCCATATCCCCAGCTCTCCCCAGCCCTCACTTTACACATGTACTCAGGGTGATGTGTTAACTGCCTGTGCTGTTCCACCCCTCCTGTATTCAGCTCTCCACCTCAAACTTCAACACAAAGTTGCAGGCCATTCAGTTCTAGCTCACTTTGCCAAAAGCCAATTCTCAGAAATGATCAAAACTATACTCTTGAAAGAAACTATTTGTAATACTTGGGTGGTACTTTGCTTGACTGGTCATCATTTTCTCTTCCTAAGATCATTTTTCAGAGTGGTCCATCTGCCTATGTGACAGTAGGAGCTGGACAGAGGGGAAGACACAGGGGGAAGTCAGTGCATTATGGCCAGATGCTGCTCTTGCTGCCAGAGGAGAAAAAGACTGGGGAGCAGAGAAGGGGAGGCTGGGAGAATGTCTTTATGAACATATTGTTAATTATCATCTTATTCAGGAATCTGTTCATGTATATTTATAAATATATTGATGAGGAGCTAGGGTGGTGGCTCGGTGGTACAGCGCTTGCCTAGCATGTGCAAGGCACTGGGTTCGAACCTTAGCACCACATAATGATGAAACAAATAAAGGCATGCTGTTTGTCTACAACTACAAAAAATTATAAAAAAAATATTGATGAAGAACCTATTCATTGACTTCATATTCATGAATACATGCTTGACTATAGTTAATATTTTGAATGTTTTTCTGGTCAGATCATTCTTATAAATGGAAAGACAGTAGTGAGGAATCTATTTTCAAGGTAGACACCCTGCTGACTCCCCCTTCTGTGAGCAGTGACCAGCCATTTTCAACAGGGACCTGGAGCAGGGACAAATAGAATAATCCTTGGAATGCTGTTAGCAATGGGCTGTGACAAAATACCTATGATAAATCAAATCAAAGCAGGAAGCGTTTATTCTGGTTCATGGTTTCAAAGGCTTTAGTCTATGGTTGGCTGAAACTTCAAAAAAGCTTTTCAGTTATGAAACGTTTCAGGCCAGGAAAAATATAGAGAATAACATAATTAATAGCCCCCACTTTCTTGAACGTTAACATTTGCCACATTTACTTTGAATCTCATTTTTTAAGAAATAAAACTTAGCCCTTCCCTCCATCCCCCTTCTATTGGCCTCACAACTCTGATTTGGGTACTGATCTTTTCCTGCATGTTTTCATACTTTTATTAATGATGTGTTTATGTATATAACAATTTTACTAGCTGTTTGTTTACATAATAGGTAGGGGTGTTTTGCTTGTGTTTTTAATATCTCTATTGTGATATAATTTGCACATCACAAAAGGTGCCATTTTAAGTACATTTCAGTGGTTTTTACTAAGCTGAGTTGTGTAACCATTAACAATCCAATTTCTTGTTTTTGTTTAAACAACAGCTTTATTGAGATATAATTCACATCCCATAAATTTTACCCATTTAAAGTGTACAATTCATTGGTTTTTAGTATATTTACAGAGTTGTTTAACCATTACCATATATAATTATTCAACATTTTCATTGCCCCCCAAAGAAACCCTATACCATTATCAGTCAGTCCCTGTCCTCCCCACCCCAAGTCCCTGGCAACCACTCATCTGTCTCTCTGTAGATGGACCTATTCTGGACATTGCATATGAGTGGAATGATATACTATATGTCTTTTATGATTACTCAAGCACTATGATAAAGATGGCTCTAAGGAGTAACTACTGAATGCTAAACACTGGTCCTGGGATCTTTTTGGAACTCAGTATAATACACAGATAGTTTAGATCTTCATTTCTATAACTTGTAGACTATGGCAGTTTTTGTAAAGCTGTTACTAGAAAGTAACTATATACAAGATATGTCTGAATATCAGTGTACATGTGACTGATGTGCATTTGGGGCATTCCCAGGCAGACCTGGAGGAGGAGGCTGTCTTCAATTGGAGCCCAGTGTGAGGCAGGAGGAACCCAAGTCTAGTGTAGGTGCAGGGCGCTCCCTGCTGGCATGAGCGTTGAGTGAGGTACTGAGG
This sequence comes from Xerus rutilus, assembly GCA_028644305.1. Taxonomy (NCBI): domain Eukaryota; kingdom Metazoa; phylum Chordata; class Mammalia; order Rodentia; family Sciuridae; genus Xerus; species Xerus rutilus. The sequence continues at coordinate 1,188,317 of CM053417.1, forward strand.
GAGTGTTACTTTTCTCTTGTTCCCAAGACAAGCATTGATTGAAGAACAGGTGAATGATCACCTTCAGGTGCATCTGGATGCGATTTACCACCTCAAACAGAATCTGGCCTGCACTGAAGAGAAAATGTCCTATCTGTCCTATGAGAGAGCCAAGGAAATATGGGTGAGAACCTTGGGCGGGGAGCTTTTGAGAAAAGGCCAGTGAGAAGGATGTAGGGAAGAGTGAATCCATTCTGATGCCCCCAAACCAGAGCAAGAACTGGATCTTCTAGCTCTCTCCCTCCTGAGTGTGCAGTGGTAAGCCACACCTTTGCTTGAAAGCTAGCAACATCCACCCTTCATGTTCACATGAGCTGCACTTCCCACCATCCAGCCTAGCTGCTTTGGGAGCTTTGGCAATGTAGTTCTCACTCTTGGGGCAGTTGCTGGCCCTAGCTTGGAGCCTGTGACTTGCAGATCCAAGGTGTGGCCTGACAAGTTCCAGAAGATGCTGGTGCACAGAGAGCTTCTGAGAACCCCTCCTTTGGACCTGGCTTTCCACCCCTTACTCTCTTCCATACCCATAGCTCCTACTGCTGTCCTTGGTTGACCCTGTCCCAAGCAGGTCCTCAGCCTCAGGAGACAGTGGCCAGGGGAGCATGACCAAATCAGTGTGGCCCTCCACAGCCGCTCTCTGTGTCTGTTGTGCATGTCCTGGAAGTTCTCCAGGTTCTTCCCAAAAGATTCAACTCAGCAATACATGTTGCATACCCAGCAACTCAATGAAATGACCACAGTTCCATTCTGATTTACGGTGAGCATGCATGTATTTGTTGTCTGCAGGACATCATGGAGACTTTCAAGAGTCGAATATCCAAGCTAGAAACTGTGCAACGAGTCACCCAAGTGGAGATGATGGCAAACCTTAGAAGCCGTCCCCAGGAGTTTTTGTTCAGATTTGTGAGCCTGCTCCTCACACTGGCCACAGCCCTCCTGGTCTTTGTGTCCACTCTGTGCTCCTGCCCCTTGCCTCTCATCCACACACGCCTCCGCACATTCACTGCACTCATGCTGCTCTTGCTTGGGGCCCTTGCCTGGCAGAAGTGGCACACCATTGCCACCATAGACTGGCAGGCTTGGGTCCCTTCAAAGTGGAGACTGGACTCTAAGAACTCCAAGCCTCCACTGGATGCACCTTAAGGGGCTGGGAGGACCACCACCTGAGTTTGCTAGTTTCCTCCCTGTCTGGGGGTGTTCAGGGTGTCCAGTGAGCCCTCCCTAGACAGCTAGTTCACAGCTCACATTTTTTAATTCCATACCTGCTGAGATGTATGCAGATGCCTACCTGCCTCGCACTTCCATTTTGCTATGATGCTTCCATGCCATCTGTAGACATGGGGCTTGGAAAAGATTAAAGTCCATGATGTACTGCTGCTCTCCTCTTTATCTTCCTTGCACCCTCTCAAGACCCATTGCTCAGGTGGCCCCAAACTGCAGTAGCAGCCTCTGTGACTTTGTTGGTTTTGGCAAAGAGAAATTATATTTATTTCACAGGGATGGAAAAGAAAGGGAGACATGGCCAAAGCCACAGTGGGTGGAGAGGTAGGAGGCTGAATTCATGCAGGAGACACTGAAGAGACAGACGAAGCCTCTGTTCTGGAGGCGCTGGAGAGTTCGGAGGTATCATCAACCTTCTTTCCAAAAAGCTGCAAGATACAGTTTCTAAACTGGAAGGACAGAAAGCATTATTCAGCAAACAGGAAAGGCCAATGCGCAGTTCTAAAGGACATTCATTCTCATCTCCATGGCTTAACATCTTCCTGTTTCCCACTCAGAATCCTATTCTATCAGAGGGATGGAGGAAGGCTCAGGTCACTCCTTGTACATGGGGGTTGTTTTAATCACTTGACCAAAATACCTGACAAGAACAACTTCAAGGAGGAAAAATGTATTTTAGGCTGATTGTCTCAGCAGTTCAGTCCATGGCCCCCTGAATTCAGTAGTCTGGGCCTGAGGTGAGGCAGAACATCATGGTGGAAGGGTATGGCAGAGGAAGGCTGCTCAGCTCATTGCAGCCAAGAAGCAGAAACAAGAGGAGCTGAGTACAAAGATACACTCCCAGGGTGTGCTCCCAGTGTGCCTACCTGCATACTGTTACCACCCAGTAGTACATTCATATATATATATATATATTTCTTTTTTGGTACCTGGGATTGAACTCAGGGGCACTCGACCACTGAGCCACATCCCCAGCCCTATTTTTTGTGGTTTTTTTTTTTATGTAGAGACAGGGTCTCACTGAGTTGCTTAGCGCCTTGCCTCTGAGAGGCTGGCTTTGAACTTGCGATTCTCCTGTCTCAGCTTCCCAAAGTCCTGGGATATTCATATTGTTGATGCATCAAATGGATTAGTCTATTGATGAGGTTACAGCTCTCACAATCTAATCATTTCACCTCTGAATGTTCTTGCACTGCCTAACACATGAACTTTGCTGGGGGCACCGCATAGCCAAGCCATAACATTTGATGGTCATGTGAGTTATCTAATTTAGCAGTTGATGGTGACTTAGGTGAGTTAAATTGCATCCTCCCCAGGGGCTGGGGTTATGGCGCAGTGGTAGCGTGCTTGCCTAGCACGCGGGAGGCACTGGGTTTGATCCTCAGCACCACATAAAAATAAAATAAAGCTATTGTGTCCACCTACAACTAAAAAATAAATATATATTTTAAAAAAATTGCATCCTCCCCAAAGATATGTTCAGGTCTCAAACACTGGAACCTGTGAATGTGTCCTTATTTGGAAACAAGATCTTTGAACATGTAATTAAGATGTATGTTAATATGGGGCCATACTGGGTTAGGGTGGACCCTAATTCCATGCCTGGTGTTCTTATAAGAAGAGGAAAATTTGACATAGTGATACGGACACAGAGGGAGGAAGGCCATGTAAACATGAAGGCAGATTGGAATAATGCATCTTTGATCAAGGAACACCAAGGATTGCCAGCGAACACCACAAGCTAGGAGAGAGGTACAGGGCTGATTCTTTTTTAGTGCCTCCAAAAGGAACCAATCCTGCCAACACTTTGATTGCAGACTTCTGGCCTCCAGATCTGTGAGCGACTTGATTCTTATTGTTGTAAATCATTGAGGTTGTGGTAGTTTGTTATGGCAGCTCCAGGATACTCATGCAGTGACCAAACATAATTCTAGCTAAAGAGCCCGTGCATACAGTGACTGGTTTCTAAAATGTCTGGAAAGAGCCTTAGAGGCATTTTAGTGAATATGAATGTGATTGTGATCTTATTTCTAGCCCACCAATTTTTGGATTAGGTAAGGACTAGGTCAACAACAGTCTAGCCACCTCCCTCATCTCTCCACCAAGACAGTCTTCTTGGTAACAGGAAGGTACTTCTCTTTGCTGGTTGACTCTTGTAGAGATCTGGGTCATGATAATTTCTCAATTACATCTCATATCATCACTGAACTTCCCATGATGCTTTGAGAACCTGGATCAAAATCACTCCCTAAATATTTCATCCCTATTCTTGATTACCTCTAGCTCCCTCTGTCATCAAAATTCTAAAAATAAAAAAGATAATTATTGAAATTAATAAGAAACAGGCTGATCAGCAGAATGGACTCAGCTGAAGAGCTGGCAGAGAAGGCTGAGGAATTCAATCAACAAATTCATTCAACATCTACTTAACTGAGCTCCTACTATACGCCAGACTCTGGGTTCTAGTGTGGATACAGCAGTGAAAATTAAAAACAAAATCTATGTCCTCACGGAGCTTCATTACATAAAATTCTCTCAGAATGCAACAGGACAGGATCACATTGTGAAAAGGGGGAAAGCCAAGTTCAGAAGCCTGGTGAGGTCCACAGGTGCAGACATCTGTCTAGGACGGGGAGCTCTAGAAGGCAGAATGAAAAGAATCCGGTAGAGACAGTACTTGGCAAGGTAGTTTAGGATTCCAAAAACAGAAACCAGACCTAAAAAGGGATCCTCCTGAAACAGGGAGTGAATCAGAGACCAAATTACATTCTCTGGGCATGGACGAGCCAACAACACAATTCCCAGGAATCAATTACAGAAACAGTCCTACTTACTATTAAGAAGTTACCAGGAAGAAAAGGTGCTTAATGAACTCTACAGACCTTTCACCTAGCTTAACAGAGTCAGGGACAAGCTGAAGAGGATGGAGTCATGGGGCAGCTGTAAGATGGAAGAGCAGATCTGGGGGTGTAGCTCAGTGATGCAGCACTTGCCTAGTGTGCACAAGGCCCCAAGTTTAGTCCCCAGAACTGCAAAAGAAAAAGAGGACAAAAGATGAAAGTGGAAAGAATAGTGGATTGGAAGGCAGACGTTGGGTCTGGTGAAATGGGAAGACCCTGCAGAATTTTCTGGTTACTAACAAATAGCAGCTGCACCAAATGTACATGATGAATTCAAGGAAGAGTAAGGTGAACTGCACTTAGAAGATGATGAGGTCACCTTTAACCTACCAAGAGGATCTAAGAGTCATGTGCAACTTGCTGCCAAAGCCATCTAGGGATGGTTGCCATTAGGCAAGACCATGTGCAAGACCAAATTCTGTTCTTCCCAAACTAATCCAAGAACTCATGAAAGCTCTTAAAAGAAGAACCTGTTTTTGTTCTTAGAGGAAGACAAATTCAAGAAGTTAGGTTTGAAAGTGGAAAAATGAAGAGAAGAATTGCATTTAAAACCAAGAAGGGTATCCTTAGGGTCAATGCAGAGGAGTTCACTGAATCCTCGAGCATTTGAATTGCAGGACAGCCCTGAAGCTTGATGGCCCTAGTCATAGGACCAACAAGAGGGAAGAGCTTGCAGCACACAAGCACTCTGGCAAGTATCTCTCTCTGTCCAAGATGAGAAATGGATTCTAGAGTGTGTGCCTAAGCCTTTTGCTAATGGCCAGATGAATGACTGGCTGTAGCTGGGTCACATGTTTAGCCTTTTCCTGCTCATTTTCCTAGAGAGTCATTATCAGGTTCCCTGGATGCTCTGTAGGCTTCTTGTTGGACATGTGATTCCAGTTAGGAGCCCTCACTGGGTTCTTGTGGGGTATGTTCTTGTGGAGTTTGACATGCTTATGGCATTTCTTACCTGCCTGTTCATAAAGACGTAGATAACTGGATTGTAGATAGTGGCACTTTTGGCAAAGTAGGCTGGTAGGGCGGCCACCAGAGGGTGGAAGGCATAGCCAGGGTTGGCAGTAGCAAAGCATGCAAAGAAAGTGTAGGGCCCCCAGCAGAGGCAGTATGCAAAGACCATCACCACCACCATGCGCGTCACTTCCTTCTCAGCCTTCTGGGTGGACTCGGATTCTTTCTGCTGCTTCGCCACCTTGGGGAGAGAGGAACAGTGAGTAGGGGAGTCACCTGGGGTTCTGTATTTGAAGGGACTTTGTGTTTCTGTTGCTTGGGCAGTAGTCAGGGAAGCAGCAAGAGGAGGGTGACCTCGGGCTAGGGAGATGAGCATAGGAAGAGATGATCATCTCTACCCCAACCCTGCTGGAGGTCAGCTTCTACCCAAGTTAGAGCATGTCCTTCCTGGGGCAGGCACCGAGGCCTTGGGCTTTGAGGTAGTAAGCAGCTGTCCTGGCCAAGGATGACTCTTTGAAGCTCTTTGGATTTAGCCTGGCAGGAGCTTGGAAAGAAGAACTAGAGGCTGATCTCCTTAGCCTCACCTGATCCCTTATCAGATGTCCCCTCCTGTGCTCAGGTCTGAGTGGGGGCCTAAACGGATCATCAGAGAGTCAAAAATGAAAGAACCAGGGCTGAGGATGTAGCTCAGTAGGAAAACACTTGTCTAGCATGCATGAGACCCTGGGTTTCATCCCCAGCACTGAAGAATGAAAAGGCTAACAGGATAGGAAATGACAGGGGAGGCAAAAGCAGCCAAGGTTTCTGTAGCTAAGCTAGAGGCCAGCAGGGTGCCCAATGGCAATGCCAGAGTCATACATGCAATTCCCTCAGCTTTTTAGAACAGGATTGGCCAGATTGCAGACAAAGGTCAGCCACTGCCTGATGGCAGGTGGCTAACTGAGTTGGGATGAAAGAAAAACTGCAAGAGTTGGAATTGTGAGGTCCAGGACAGCAGGGTTGGGCCCCAAAGACCCAAAGCTAATACTGCCCAAGCCATGGTTGGATACCTGTGGGAGCCAACTAAGTTGGTTCTGATGTATGAGTGCCAACTCAGGGGACCGAATTGCAGCCTTTAGCCCAAGGCATTGAGGCGATGGAGCTTATCACAGGTCTATGGCTTCCTCTAGGTAGAGCTTTTTAAGCACCTGCTGATCTGATTGTGGACATAAGCAGCTTCACAAAGGAAAGGCCCCACCCTAGAGGGCTTTCTGCCACCTGTGCCAGGCCGGGTCCCATCAGTTAATGGATGGTATGTGCAGATGGAGCTAATGATAGGGGAGTTGGTGGACAAAGGGACAATTTTATGGTGTAGGTGAGACTACAAGGAAAACACAGAGCTCTCAGTACCCCAGGACCCAACCTTAATCTCCTCCTTTGTTCTGATTTCCTGAAGGGGCTCCCTAGTGATAGTCCAGCTGGAGTGGGGGTGAGATTGGGGGTGGTGGCTGTGTATGGGATCAGCTTCCCAGGGTGGAAGGCCAGACACAGGAAGGTGCAGACTAGGTCTAGAGGACAAATGGCATCCTCAAGTCTACTCCTTGGTCTGCCCCAACAGCCCTGTGAAAGGGATAAGGGTGCTGTGATGGCTCCACTCCATGGGAGAACTGTCCTGGGTCAGGGGAAAGGCTCAGCTCTGCACCCTCATTGGAAGCAGGTGACAGGGAAGTTCCTTCCTATCCCACATGGGTGAAGACAAGGGATCCAGGGCTGAAATGGAACCCTAGGTGCGCCCCCAAAGGAACTGCCTGGTCCACATCACAGGGTCTTAACATTTTCTTATAGAGGTGGAATCCACTTATCTGAGGATTTAAAAAATAGTTTAATTCTCAGTGGCCTGGTTTGGGAGCACAGCAGCTTAGAGGCAGGAGAGTACACCAGGTGAGCCTCTGTCTTCCCCCAGACATCCTGCCAGCCAGGGGTGATGTCGGGAGGGCGGGGGACTTACTGCTCGGATGGCCAGCCACACTTGGAGGTAGCAGAGGATGATGATGCTGAGTGGGATGATGCAGCAGGTGACCATGAGGACCATCATGTAAGACTGCACCCCAGGGTACGAGGTGCCACTGAACACGTCTGGGCCACAGGATGTCTTCAGGCCATAGGGCCAGTACCTGAAAAGAAGGGTCAGTGGCCCATCCTGATGCAGGCTGGGGCAACCTGGGACCCACAGGCCAGGCACACTCCTGACTTGCAGTTTTAAAATTGAGGTGAAATCCACATTACAGGCAATGAACCATTTTGAAATGAACAATTCAGTGGCATTTCATATTCACAAGGTTGTGCAGACACCATCTGTACTTCCAGAACATTTTCACCAGCCCAAAAGATTCTGAAAATCCTTGCTTATTTCGAGGACTTACACTTTCTCTCTTTTTCATCTGGTTCCAGAAGATTTTCATCACCCCATCACACCTTTTTTTTCCCAAAGGGAGTGTAAGGGTCCCTCCTGTTCTGATCTAAGAACTCCTGTCACTACCTGAATCTTTATTTCTCAGGTCAACTAGGCCATGACTAGAAAAAGGGACTTGCTCACCAATTGGCTATGTCCCAGAATGATGGACGCTTCCCAAAGAAGGAACCTTCCCTCTCTAAACATGACAAGATTTTATTCTTAATATTGTCATGTCAGACAGCAAATGTGTCATCTTTGTCCTGTCCATCCTGATCAAATATCTGAGTCATTTACTCACAAAGTAGGGTTTTCCCTCAAAGAATCAGCCTGGCCAGGATACGGATGACCTACAGGTCCAGGTGTACCTACATCTTAAGAAGCCTCTGAAGGTCGGAGAGAGGCAGAATGTGTGAGAAAGCTCTGGCACAGAGCTGGCAAGAGGGCTCTGGAATCCAAACTTGCTCTGCATCAGGGACCATTTCTGTATTGCAGCTAGTCAGATTCATATGTATTGCACTTTCTAAGGAGTCCGGGGAGCATCTTGTGCTTCCCTTCACTTTATGCACAGGGAATGATTTGTCCCCAAGTTTGCAAAGTATGATCCTTCCCACTTGGCCCTAAAGGAGCCAGCCACTTTCCTGGCACACTTGCATCCTTACCTGCTCCAACCAAATATGGGTGGGGCTGTCCACACAGCAGACCAGATCCAGGAGAAGGCAATGCCTACAATAGCCAGCTTGGCATCAAATCTCATGTTGCCAAAGGGCTTGCAGACCACCAGCCACCTCTCCCAGGAAATGATGGCCAGAGACCAGAGGCCTGTGATCCCTAAAGGGGAGAGTGGACAGGGGACTTTGAGACAAAGCAAAGGATAAACAGCCTCCAGCAGCACTGCTTCCTTGTTAGAGTAGCAGACAGCTTTCAAAATCAAGCATTTCCCCTCCCAGCTGCCAAACTGAATTGTCCAAAAAGTGTTTTCAGGTCCTGGGTGCAGAGGGCTTCTTCTCCCACCTTACCTCCTCACCAGCCCTAGCAGCTCAATTCCTCCTCTGCCCCACCTTCTCCCTCTCCTCTCCTCTCCCCCCTTTCCCTCGCCTGCCTTCCCGCCAGCCTGCCTGCCTTCCTTCCTTCCTTCCTCCTTTCCTTTCCTTTTAATGTCAACTGTTTTTCCTCTGGAGTGGGAGATCAGAGCTCTCATTTTGGCCACTGAGTTTCATGCCAGCCCAGTCATGGAATCCCGAGGCTGGGAGCTTAGAACCTCTGGAGCTCGCTCAACGTCCACATCCCATCACCAAAGAGGAGGCAAGAAAGAACCACAGCAGCTGATAGATCTATACTTTTTCACCCACAGAGGCCCTGTTAGTACTTCTTGCCCTCTTGGCCACCAGTCCTTCCTTCCTGTGATGCCATGAGTGGAACCCTTGATGCCCATATCCACACCAGCATGACTCTGAGATGCTGTTGTTCCAACCAAGAGCAAGGAAGTGGGCCGTATCTCATAACTTGTGCCCCTCTTGCCAATTCCAGTTCCTTTAGTCATTTGGGAACTGCTGAGATCTCCCCCAACCAACCAGAGTTTGGCAGGTGAGGCAGCTTTCCATCTCCTGCCTTTTCCCCAGAGGTCGGCACACACAACTCAGAGCTCCGTAAACTGAGGTAGAAAAAGCAACACCTTTCATTGCACTACCAGACCCTTGCCGTTTCCTTCTATTGTGAGTGTGGCAGTATTAGCAATACCCAGAGAAGTATTGCAAAATGATGCTTTCCAATCATTCTACAGAGGTGGTGGACTTTTTTCAAAATATCACCCACATTCTTTACTACACTGCAATTTTAGTTGTTGGCAGGGCAGATGCTCTTGTTTGATACTTTAGTATAGAACAAGTGTCACTAATGCTATCTTCTTTTGGCAGTGCTAGGGATTGAACCTAGGGGCTTCATGCATCCTAGGCAAGCACTCTCCCACTGAGCCACATCCCCAGCCCGTACTAAGGCTTTTAATAAATACTTTTAATACTTGTACTTTAGTGAAAGACTGTCACTAATTAATATTTAATACTTGGACTGGGATTGTGGCTCAGCGGTAGAGCGCTTGCCCCTCATGCATGAGGCCCTGGGTTCTATCCTTAGAACCACATACAAAGCAATAAAATAAAGACATTGTGTCCATCTACAACTAAAAAAATATTTAAAAATATATATATTTAATACTTTTTTTTTCTTGGTACTTGGGATTGAACTCAGGGGCACTCAACCACTGAGCCACATCCCCAGCCCTATTTTGTGTTTTATGTAGAGACAGGGTCTCACTGAGTTGCTTAGCACCTCGCCATTGCTGAGGCTGGCTTTGAACTCACCATCCTCCTGTCTCAGCCTCCCAAAGTGCTGGGATTACAGGCATGCGCCACCATGCCTGGCTAATATTTAATACTTTGAAAACAATTTTTCAATGTAATGAGCAGATTTTGTAATCCTATAGATATCATTTTATACATTTACAAACCTTCTCAGAGGGCCAAGGGTGTCCCTGGCACTAAAACTCGTGCCAAAGTGCACCCAAGGAGCTGAGGCTGTAGGTCAGTGGTAGAGCACTTGCCTTGCATGTGTGAGGCACTGGGTTCGATCCTCAGCATCACATAAAAATAAATAAATAAAGCTATTGTGTGTCTATCTACAACTAAAACAAAATAAAAAAGTGCACCCAAGTGACCCAAGAACATGCTGTAAGGAACTAGGTGTAGTGGCATTTGTCTGTGGTCCCAGGTACTCAGGAGGCTGAGGTATGAGGATCACTTGAGCCCAGCAGTTTGAGACCAGCCTGGGCAACATAGAAAGGAGATGTCATTTCAAACAAAACAATACAACAAGAAAAACACCATGAACAAGGGCAAGTAGGAGGACCTGGCAATGGACTTAAGGATGGAGTTTCTCTCTCTGACCTTCCCCAGTCACTCCGATCCTATGCCATCAGAAAGTGCCAGTGTGAGGCCAGAGGCAGGGGGTAGGCCAGGATGCAAGAGCAGGAGCAGCTTCTGGTGGATGTTGGGTGCCTGGCTAGGCAAGTGGGGTTGTAGTGAGGCCCCTTGGTGGGTCCCCCATCTCCAGGCTCCTCCTCCCAAAGAAAGTCTCTACTCCTGAGCGTAACATTCATGATTCTAAGACTTAGACCTGCCCCTTTCATGTGTGCTCAGAAGAACCACACTGCTGTTACTCTGCTCCCTGGACTGTCAACCTTCCTGCCCTCTCCTTACCATTTTCTCCTCTGAGAGGACCAAGGGGGTACCATGTGCTCACCATCTTGGTACAGGGCCCCTCATCAGCACAGAGCCTCACACACTGGTACTTCTTGGCTACTGTTTGTGAATTTGAGCCATTTGTAGCCCACAAGAATATTAGTGATGGGAATGTGATCTAGTCTTGAAATCCCCAAAGCTGTAATGGGAATTTTGTCTTTCCTTAGGAGAAGCTTACACTGTGCAGGCAACCAAGAGGCAGAGGCGCCTGGCTTGAGAGATGGGATGAAATGGCACACATCTCTGATTCAGGTGGGACTTCTGTCCAGGGTTCTGAGAACCCTCCCCTCCTATACTGTTCTGAGATTATCTGGCTCGAGATGTGTCCCTTCTCAATGCTGGCCGCACAGCCCCAAACTGGTTGTTCCTAGGCAAAGCCTGTCTCAATAGTAGGGACTCACGGTATGTTGGACTCAAGCAAAGAGTTTGAAGTAGGGGCTCAGCCTCCACAACCCTGTAAGCCTGTCTCCCACCCCTGTGATGGCCTTGACCCAACTTCCCCTGTTGGTCTTTCTCCCTTCACATTTACCCCTCACACTCACACACACTGTTGATGCACCCCAAGGTTTGCCATGTGGGGGTTTTCTTTGTGCACACCAGGCGGGGTCTCCCTGGCTTACCACACACGGAGACAGTGTAGCCCTCCAGAACACACAGAGGGTGGCCCAGCACGAAGTAGCCGAAGAACTGGTTCACGACACTGATGGTGCTGGCAATGACGGTTTCTGCTAGGTCAGCAATTGCCAAGTTCACCAGGATCCAGTTCAGAGGGTGGCGCAGCTTCTTGAACTTCATGGTGGCCACCAGCACAAGCCCATTAGTGAAGACAGATGCGACGACCACAATGATCATCCAGATGGTGGTGATGTGGTACACCCATCTGGGAGCAATGTGGTAATTGGGGCCTTCAAAGGGGCCTGGAGGCAGGAGGTAGAATAGAGAGAGGAGCTGGGCAGCAGCATCACCCACCTGCACTGGCGCCCCAGTTCCACCTTTCCCTCCCCTGCCAGAGCCTCTCTCACTGAGTTCTCAGCCCCTCCTGCCCATCGCCCTCGCCTTTGCTTATTCTTAAAGTAACTCCCCTTCATCCTGTTTCTCAAGTTAGAGGCCATTTCCTAATGGTCACGTGCACTGGCACCTAAAACAAAGAACAGAGCTCCTCATGGTCTCTGCCACTAACTGATCCTGAGCTCCCAGTAATTGAGTCACTGCTTGGAGTGACACTTGCATACCTCTGCTCCCCTATTCCTTCTCCCCACCCCACCTCTCATACTGCTTCCAATGCATGCTCCATGGCCTTGGGTTGTCACACCTCTGCTCCCAGAGTCCTCTGTAAACCCAGCTCAAATGAATTTGCCTTCCAGAAGCTTTCCCAGATTTCCCAGCTAATGTCATTTCAAAGGCCCACTTGGGAAGCCAACCACTCACCTCTATCATGTTCTAGCACATATTAGAGTGACCAGTTGTCATTGTCTGAATGTGTATATCACCACAAATTCATGTTTAGATCCTAACCTCTGGGATAATATTAGGCCTTTGGGAGATAATTAGGTTGCATGCTGAGGACACAGCAAGAAGGCAGCAGTCTGTAACTGGAAGGAGGGCCCTCACCAGAACCCAGCCAGGCTGGCACCTTGACTTATAGTCTCTAGAACTGTGAGGAACAAGTTTTTGTTCTTTAAAATCACACGGTCTTTGATAATTTCTTATAGCAGCCTGTACTATGACACCAGTGTATAAGTGTTGTCTTCGACACCAACGACTGTGACTCATTCATCTTACATTAACATAGATGCTTAGAGGATGAATAAGTGAATGTGTTATGTATTGAATTGTGTCCCCCTCAAATTCATATGTTGGAGTCCTAACTTCTAGCACCTTAGAATGTGACCTTATTCGAAGATGGGGTCTTTATAGAAGTGATCATGTTGCAATAAGGTCATTAGTGCAAACCCTAATCCTATGGGACTAGCGACCTTATATAAAGGGGGAAATTTGGACACACTCACAGAAGGCCATGTGAAGATGAAGGCAGACATTGGGGTGATGCTTTCACAAGCCAGGGAATGCCACAGATTGCTAGCAACCAGCAGAAACTAGGAGAGAGGCATGGAACAGATTCTCCCTCAGAACCACCAGTATGAACCACCCCTGTGCATGCCTTGATTTCATACTCCTGGCCTCCAGAACTGACAGACAATACATTTCTGTTGTTTAAGCCACTCAGATGGTGGCACTTTGTCATAGCAGCCCTAACGAACTCAGACAGAATAAAAAGGAGAGTAACTCAGCTTTATTATACTACAGAGGCTCTATACTTTATATTTAAAGAAACTTTTTTTCCACCATCACTTTTGGCAGAACACTTTGAGGTATTGCAAGCCTCAGTCTCTGCTGCCATATAACAAAGCCTCATGGCATCTAGGAAAACATGGGTGGAGAGCCGCCTGTGCTTATCAGAAGTCTTTAGTTGTGTGTTGCAAGAACTCAACCCAAGATAGTTTAAGGAAAGCAGGACTGTCCTACCTATGGCTAGGAGAGATAGGCAGATCTCACAACAAGCACAACTGGACCCCATGAAACCATCGTTTCCCTCTGTGCAAGGGTCCCACTGGTTCCTCATACAAGGAGCTCCCAGAAACCCTGTACAGGAATCCCCAAAACCTCCTATACCACTGACAATGGAAGAACTGCATGGTCTCACTCTTTGTGCAAAAGCAGCAAAGCAAAGCAATGAGGCTGCCAATAGACCCAAGAACAGACAGCCCCAAAATAGCCAACAGATCTTCCCCAGAAAGTAGAGCAGGTTAATTGGAGAAGAGCAGCTGAAACTGGAAGGTGTTTGGAACACTCCAGTTTATAGACAAGTAAAGGGACTGGAAAAGTCTAGGTGCTACAGTCTCTCAAAACAGGCAGCCAGACCTTCCCACATAAACAATGGAGTCCAAACCGAGCAGAGCAGGTACAAAAGGGGCAAGGGAGGACCAGGTCTGAGCATCAGTGGGGAAGGGGGAGGGGACAGGAGCTTCTAGCAGTGCCACCACAGTGGGTGTCTTGGTCTGCTCCTCTCCTGAAAATTCTAGAACTGGTTTCATGAAGAAATGAGCAAAAGAAGAGTATCAAAACTCAACTTCCAGCCCGGTGCGGTGGCCACACCTGTCATCCCAGCAGCTCAGCAGCTGAGGCAGGAGAATCTGAGTTCAAAGCCAGCCTCAGCAACAGCGAGGCACTAAGCAACTCAGTGAGACCCTGTCTCTACATAAAACACAAAATAGGGCTGGGGATGTGGGTCAGTGGTCGAGTGCCCCTGAGTTCAATCCCTGGTACCAAAAAAAACCAAAAAAGTCATCTTCCAAGCAAATTAATTCTGAGAAATGCAGGAGGGCCTGGAATATGCTTCAGTGGTTAGTGCTTGTGGAGCATGCCCTGGGCCCTGGGTTCTATCCTCAGTACGGAAGGAAGGAAGGAAGGAAGGAAGGAAGGAAGGAAGGAAGGAAGGAAGGAAGGAAAAGAAAGAAGGAGGGAAGGAAGGGAGTGAGGGAGAGACAGGGTAGGGAAGATGGACTTCTTTAAATCCACCTTGTGTTTTAGATTTTCTTTCAGAAACTTATAACTACTTTATTACATAGCATAAAACAAAATTAAAATTTAGTAAGCAACCCATGATTATCAAAAACAAAATAAATAAGGGCTGAGGCTATGGCTTAGCGGTTGAGCGCTTGCCTCACATACGTGAGGCACTGGGTTCGATACTCAGCACCACATAAAATAAATAAAGATATTGTGTTCATCTACAACTAAACAAAATATTTTTAAAAAAATAAATGAAACTAGGGGCTGGGATTGTGGCTCAGTGGTAGAGCGCTTGCCTCGCATGCATGAGGCACTGAGTTCGATCCTCAGCACCACATAAAAATAAGTAAATAAAATAAAGGTATTGTGTCCATCTGTAACTAAAAAAAATATTTAAAAAAATAAAAAATAAAAAAATAAATGAAACTAAATGCCTATCCAGTCAGTAACATAATCTCATAGAGAGAGACTGTTCTAACAAGACCGAAATCACACCAGCGTGACTACATAACCTAGTGGCAAATACCTCAAGGGTCAAAAGACCTGTACAAATGCTAGGTTTTTGGTAATCGTATTATTGGTAGTAACATTGGTATCCCTATTTTGAGAGGTGTGTGTATGTGTGTATGTGTGTATGTGTCTGTGGTGAAATAGAGCAAATGAGTGATCACATGATATTCTACTCCATTCCTGAACAACTGGATTCTTAGTGGGAGATAAAAGGGACACAGATGTAAACTCACTGGCCTCCACTGGTGAGCCAAGTCATTATTTTGGGAATGGAGAAATAACAGGAAAGAATCCAGTATTTATCCTGTCTGTTATATTCCCTGTGCCTCTAAGGAGTCCAAGAGTAGAAATAGGGGCATATTTCCCTTTATCAATGTAGTTCAGCTAGTCAGTGAAGATTAGGAGTCAGCATGTTTGGCATCCCCAATGGTTTGCTGGGTCTGAGAACTGAGTTCCAGCAAGCAGTCACACTCCCAAAATGAGTGGCCCTCCTAAGAAAGTCAGCTTGCCAAAACACACCAACATACCAATCTGCTTCTAGTCAGACCTTCAGATCAGCTACCCAGTCATAGGAAAATGATAATGAATGAATTCAGTGGGATATTGCTGACTCAAGACACAGATGAGATTTTGAGGATGGACCTGGAGATGGATGCCAGGGGATGATGGTGTCACTAGGCTTTTCAGTGCTTTGAAGGACCCACATACAGAGCTTTTCACCTGGGCAACTTCCAAGGGCAGAGCTTGGGCTACCTTGATGAGGCTTTTCAGCTTTTGGTTGGGCTTTGCCTGTGTGTACCAGGACTGTTCAAAATGGAAAACCTGCCCTGGGCACCAGCCACTTCTCCCCAGAAGTGAACACCCAAAGGTTGTGCACCCTACACACAAAATTGGACAAGATGGCTGCAACAGTCTCTTTCAACCTTAAGGTTCTCGAAGTTACTCGCTCTCTGCAGTTGCCTCCCCCAGTTTCCCCCATGGGTTGGTGGGGTGGTGTATTGCTCCAGGCCAGTCCTCCAGCCTCCTTGTAGCTTCAGAAAGTGCAAAACCAGTTCTTTCCCCAGGTAGCGGCAGCCGCCAGAGAGTTTTATGTAATGCAAGCCCACCAGCACTATAGACAATGACTAGAGACCATAAAGAAAGAGTTTATGAATCCTTCAGTGCACATGGATTCTTACAAGCTTCAGGAAACCTATGTGGTGTTTGAAAATGCGTCTTCCATAGTATGGTGTCCTCTTATATTGGGAAAGCACCCCCCCATTCATGTCATCATGAAAGCTAAGAGAGATCGTGGGGTGTACAGAAGAGAGATTGCCTGGAGTCAGGAGGGTGGCTGGAGGCCCCCAGTGCAGCCACCCTTGCCTGATGGCCAAGCCTCCATAGCACCTCTCGCTCACCTCGGGTGGCGTTGCTGTTGGTATAGGTGAAGATGCTCGACTGGGTGCTGTCTTCATGGCTGTCTTGTGGTTGACCACCTGCAAGCCTTTGGGGGTCCCACCGCTGGGCCATGGCTGTGGAAAGCCCTGTCACTGATGCCTGCCAGCCCTGCGTACTGCCTGGGGGGCATGGCGCTTTATACCAGTCTATGGGATCAGCCCAGGCTTCCTCACCTTAAAAGCTCCCAAACCCTTCACCATCTGATCTCTTAATTGGGCCGAGGACTTAGACCTCCTCCTCCCACCCCTCTTCCCTGCTCCTAAGGCCAGTCTGCAAGGGCAGCTCAGAGGGATTTGTTGGCAACTAAACTCAGACCCCCCACCCCTGTGGGCTTGCAGAGGCGCCTGTGGAGCTCTCGATCGTGTTTACGTGTCTTCTGTTCTCTTGTACTGTTTAGTACCTGCCGTTAGGTCAGGTGGACCCAAGGGTGGGATTTTTCAAATTGGGGTATAGATAGGGAAGTAGTCCAAAGTCCAAATGTTACTTTCTCATGTGGCTTTCCCTGGGAGGCCTTTCAGAGCTGGGGCCTGGAACTGAATCTCCTTGCAGGACAGGCCACCTCAGTGGGCGCCATGGGTACAGTGTGTCCAGTGGGGGCTCCTCCCCCAGGTTGAGGCCCAGGTTCTGACTGCGTGGCCCTGGGGAACAGCTCCACTGTGTATTGCTTTAACTTCTGCCCTTGCCCTTACTCCTCACGCGTGTCAGCTTTTTGGTCACCAGAGTGTCTGTGCATTCCTACTGCAGCACCTGAAGCTTCCCAGAGTGCCCCGCTTTGGCCAGTTCTAGTTTACAATCTTTCCTTGAGCTGCCCTTGGCCACACCTTCCTTCTTGACAGAGTGTTTCAGACAGACTACCTCCGCCATCCCTCTACCTACAGCAGTCTGACTGATGCTGGCTCCACACTTGGCAGGGGCCACTCGTTGCCCAGTTCTGTAGCTTTATCTCAGTTGCGCACTATGGACCCCTGTTTCTCTTCCACAGTTCCCACTTAGGGAGCACATCCTTTCTTGGAGCTTCCACCAGCTCGCCTCTACTGAGTCTTGAAATCTAGCTGCCTTAGGTCACCTCCTTTAGGTTGGCCCCTTAAATTCAGACACATGGGCTGGTGGCCTTCACGTCTCCATGCTTGGTGCCATGATTCTTCAGTACTCCTGGCTCCACGCTTATGGCTCCTGGCAAAACAGCTTCTCCTGCTGGCACAGGTTAAAGACTGGAGCCAGGTGGAGCCCCAGCTTGGCTGTCCATACCAAGAATGGTTCTTAGAATCAGTCAGTGTCTGCCACATGGCAAGTGCCAGGCTAGAGGTTCTATGTGCAATAGAAGTAAAGAGTCCTGGGCTGGGATTGTAGCTCAGCGGTAGAGCGCTTGCCTCGCATGCGTGAGGCCCTGGGTTCGATCCTCAGCACCACATACAAACCAGTAAAATAAAGACATTGTGTCCATCTATTTAAAAAAAAAAAAAAGAAGTAAAGAGTCCTGACCATAGTCTTGTGAAGGCTGATCTGCAGCCTGGAAAACATACATCCTCATAAAAACTTGTATAAGAATATTCACAGTGGGCTGAGGATATAGCTCAGTTGGCAGAGTGCTTGCCTCACATGCACTAGGCCCTGGGTTCAATCCCCAGCACCACAGGGGAAAAAAAGAATATTCATAGCAGCACTATTCACAAGAAGCCAAAAGGTACAAACAAACCCCAAATTCATCAACAAATGAATGAATAAGCACAGTGTGATCTACCCATGTAAAGGAATATTATTCAGCTATAACAAGGAGTGAAGTACTAACCTATGCTACAATGCAGATGACTCCTAAAACATCACACTAAATGAAAGAAGCCAAACACAAAAGGCCATGTGTTGAACTAGTCTATCATATAAAACATCCAGAATAGGCAAATCTATTAGGACAGAGGGCACATTAGTCATTGCCAGGACCTGGAAAGACAGGAATTGGGGTATGATTCCTTAATAGGTGCAGGAAATCCTTAGTCAGTGACTGTGATGGTCAGCCACTGTGGAAAACTTTGTCAGCTCCTCAAAAAATTAAACATGGAATTACAATGTGATCCACAAAGAAATATTTGTTCACCCATGTTCACAGCAGCATTAGTCACCATAGCTAAGAGAGGGGCATAATGCAAGTGTCCATCAATGGATGAATAGATAAGCAAAATGAGGTTTATTTATTTATTTATTTGGTATTTTTTTTTAGTTGTAGTTGGACACAATATCTTTATTTTATTTATTTTTATGTGGTGCTGAGGACCAAACCCAGTGCCTCATGCATTTGAGGCAAGCACTCTGCCACTGAGCCACAACCCCAGCCTGCAAAATGAGGTTTATTCATATGATGAAATAGTATCCAATCTTAAAAACTAATGCAATTCAGCCAGGAGCGGTGGTGCATGCCTGTAATTCCAGCAGTTCAAGAGGCTGAGACAGGAGGATCATGAGTTCAAAGCCAGCCTCAGCAACGGCGAGGTGATAAGCAACTCAGTGAGACCCTGTCTCTGCGTAAAACACAAAATAGGGCTGGAGGTATGGCTCAGTGGTCAAGTGCCCCCTGAGTTCAATCCTCAGTACCAAAAACAAAAAGAAAAAGGAAACACAATTTTGACATATGCTACAACATAGATGTCCCTTGAGGACATGGTACTCAGTGAAAGAAGCCAGGCACAAAAGGACAAATACTGTATGATTCCACTTCTAGGAGATCCCAAGAGCAACCAAATTGATAACAAATAGAATGGTGATTTCCAGGGCCTGGGAGGAGTCAGTGTTTAATGGGTGCACAGTTCAGTTCTGCAAGATGAACAAGTTCTGGAGGTGGATGGTGGTAACGGTTCCACAACAATATGAATGTGCTCAATGGCAATGGACTGTGCACTTGGAAATGGTTATATATTTTATCACAATTTTGCAAATGTCAAAGGCAAATGGCCAAATGGTTCCTTGTCCTGTAGCTGTTAATGACAAAGCTCCTGGCCTGCTGGACACAGCTAGGGCTGAATGAAGGTGACAAACAGCCCCCAGAACTCCTAATAAGCGCTCTCTCATGGAGTCACTAAGGAGTAGTCAGATTAGAGACTAATAGTGGTAATGGCAATGCAACTCAGGGAATAAACTAAATACCATCCAAAGTCTTTCTCTTTTGATCTTTTAACTATGTGTGGTCTTTCAGGCGCAGCCAAGTTCCTCCTGCAGGAAGACCTTCCTGAAATCATAGCCCCTGCTCTGTAGCTCCCACTCTGGACTATGGTTTTGTAGGCGTTGGCTGTGCTGCAGCTAGGATCTCTCAAATTGACTTTCCACTCTTGCCAAGAACATCCAGGACTTCCATGTTGTTTGGAAGCCCTTTGTGAAGATGAAGTGCCACCCGAGTGGGGTCCAGCAGAGGAGGTGTGGGTAGCTGGGGGAAACCTCTAGCCCTGCTTGAGCCCTAGAGCTGGCCTTCCACTTGCCCTGCCTGCCCTTGTCCAGTATTATGCTAATGAACGAGCTCAGCACAGTCCCTCTGATGGCTTTGGGCAGACATGTATCTGCCTCAAGACCCGGGGAGGAGAGCAGAGATGGGCAGAGGCAGTGAGTTCTGGACCTTCCCTGCCCTGCACAGTAGGGTGCTAATCGATGATTAGGGCTAACAGAAGATCAAGTCCTGATTTAGCCTAAAGCAGATTATTGTCCTAAAAAGTCCCCTGGCATCTGTGAGGGCATGTGTGCTCCCCAGCCCCAGTGAAAGCTCACTAGGTGTCCTATGCTCTTACGAAAGGGTGGGTAAACGAAAAGAGGGCACTGGAGAAGGAGATGAAGAGCAAGGGGTGGGTGAAGAGGAGCAAGGCAGCCCCCGGGGAGGAGCACGGGCAGGCCTGGCAGCACCCTCCGCTCTGCTCGAGCCTAGCAGCTCCCACTCTTGCTGCCAGCTGGGGCCCTGGCTGGGCTGGAAGATTAGATGACAGACTTGTCTCTAATCTGACTATTCCCAAGTGACTATGTGAGAGAGAGCTGATTACGAGTTTTGGGGGCTTCCTGTCACCTTCATTCAGCTCTCAGCTCCATCCAGTAGGTCAGGGGCTTTGTCATTAACAACCAGTGACTGGTACGGCTAGAGGACAAGGAATCAGTTGACCATTTGCCTTCAATATTTAAAAAATTGTGATAAAACAGCCAGGCGTGGTGGCTCACGCTTGTAATCCCAGCACTTAGGGAGGCTGAGACAGGAGAATCGCGAGTTCAAAGCCAGCCTCAGCAAGGGCGAGGCGCTAAGCAACTCAGTGAGACCCTGTCTCTACATACAACACAAAATAGGGCTGGGGAGGGGGCTCAGTGGTCGAGTGCCCCTGAGTTCAATCCTCAGTACCAAAAAAAAAATTGTGATAAAACATGCATAATGTAAAAGTTCCCATTTTTGCCATTTCTAAGTGTACAGTCCACGTCATCATGCAACCATCAGCACCAGCCAGTCTGGAACTTGTTTCATCATGAAAAACTGAACTGTGCACGAACTCATTCCTTCTTACCTCAGCCCCTGGCAACCACCATTCTACTTTGTATGAATTTGGTTACTCCAAGGACCTTTTGTAAGTATAATCACACAGCATTTCTCCTTTGGTGCCTGGTTTCTTTCACTGAGTGCCATGTCCTCGAGGGCCATTCATTCATTGCCTTTGACTTGCATTTGGAATAGGCTTCCATCCATTGAATTTTAATTTTATGTGGTTAAGTATGACTATGTTTCCCATCTGGTTTATGGCTTTGCTCCTTTGTGGGAAAAGGTCTCTCTGCCCCAAGTTCCTCAGAGATCTGTAAACATGCACCTTGCGTAAATTCAAAAGGCCAGAGTCAGCCTCTTTCACCATTTCTGTGAATGTCTCACTGTCCTGGATTGCTCTCACTTCCGAAACTGACAGCAGTTGGATTACCCTCACCACTCCAGCTGCTGGGTTCCCCAAACTTGCTCATGTTCCCTCCTTGCATTATAGTGGTAATTCTATTCCATTTCTGACTTAAACCAAAGTTGAAATTGATTCAGAGCCTACTTGTGTCGTTTTTGTATCATCTTCTCTAGTTCTCAGACCTTTTGTGCTCATTCCCAGAGGTACTTATTCCCACATGAATCAATAATCAGTAGCTAGGAAGTTAGGGTGCAAATCACCAAAATGTGAATGGGTGAAAACTCTGCTTGCGGTGGCAACCACATTATCACCATGGAGAAGACACACAAAGTATTATTAGTTTACATTATTATGAAATGTTACTCCAGGAAAACCTGTGTCAGGCTTTTGTTCTTTTGTCTTCCGTGTTTATTTCTTTTTCCTTGTAGTTTTAAACTGATTTCTTTTTAAGCTGGGTGCAGTGGCTCATGCTTGTAATCCCAGCACTTTGGGAGGCTGAGACAGGAGAATTGCTAGTTCAAAGCCAGCCTCAGCAACAGCGAGGCGCTAAGCAACTCAGTGAGACCCTGTCTCTACATAGAACACAAAATAGGGCTGGGGATGTGGCTCAGTGGTCAAGTGCCCCTGAGTTCAATCTCTGGTACCAAAAAAAAAAAACTGATTTCTTTTGAGATAGGGTCTTGTTATGGTTCCCAGGTTGGCTTCAGCCTCCCAAGTAGCTGGGATGACAGGTGTGTGCTCCTGTATTGGGTTTGTTTCTCCCTGTGGTACAGGGAATTGAACTCAGGGGTGCCCTATCACTGAACTACATCCCCAACCTTATGTATTTATTTTTTATTCCAATAGAGTCTTGCTAAGTTGCCCAGGCTGGCCTGAACTTGCCATCCTGCCAGGAAAAGGAAGCAGCCAGCTTTGAAATTGATTTTTCTTCTTTCACTTGAAAAAAGTGTTTTATTCCAAATATGATCCATATTTATAACCTCATTCCAAGTCAAACCTTAGATTGTACAGAATTTTCACTGTAATCAAGCTAGTTAGTGTTTAATTTACAAAGAGTCTTCCAAAAGATATATTTCACAAAGCAAATCATGAAAGGACAAATATGTAGGATTTAATTTAATATGAGGTCTCTAGAATAGTCAAATTCAGACAGACACAAAGAACGGTTGATGTCAGGGGCTGGGGGAAGGAGAAAATAATGTGGGGTTAGTGTTTCACGAGTACAGAGTTTCAATTTGGCATGATGAAGACGTTCTGGAGATGGATGGTGGTAATAGATTGCACAAAAATGTGAATATATGTTGTGTGTATTCTTTCAAAATTTTTTTGTAGTTGTAGATGGACAGCATGCCCTCATTTTATTTATTTATTTTTATGTGGTGCTGACGATTGAACCCAGTGCCTCATGTGTGCTAGGCAAGTGCTCTACCACTGAGCCACAATTAAATGTTTAAGATGTATTCTCAGTTCAACTGTCTACTGCATCCCAGTTCATGGTTAATGCGTGCTCCTGCACAGTGAAATTAAAATGGTAAAAAGTGCTTTGGGAAACAGTCAAGCAGGAAAGGCTCTGTGAATCCCCATATCTGAAAGAGCCTAAGGAATAAGAATTTGTCACGCTGTTGGCATCAAGGTCTCTGATGGGGAAAGCGTGGGTCTATAACAGTGGCATTGCCATGTTCTAAGACCAGCTGTCCTCATTGTCACTGTTGGATGAATATAAAGTAAAATAGTGTGGGCTGCATTTTTGCCAAACTCCAAACAGGCCCAACACATACTGTATTTGACTTTGACCTGGAAGCTGGGTTGGGCCTGGAGCAATCACATCTTCTGAACTACCTGGAGTTGGGAGCACTTTTTCCCAGGAGACCCAGATGGGGTCTTGGCTGGGAGCAGGTAGGTGGGTTGACTTAGCCTGTCCCTCCAACTCTGAGCCTACTGTCTTGGTCTGTGCTGCCACATCCCTGATCTGTCTTTGGTTTTTTCTTTACTTCTCCCACTCCCCATCCCATGGTACTGGGGATTGAACCCAAGGGTTCTCTACCAGTGAGCTACATCCCTAGCCCATTTTGTTTTTTATTTTGGGACAAGGCACCAAGTTGCCTCAAATCGGTGTCAGCCTCTGGAGTAGCTGGGACTACCCATGTGGGTGTACCTAGCTCCTTTCTGATCTAACTATCTGAGGCTTCCCTTTTCATGATGGTACTGCGTTCAAACTGGGTTCTTATTGTAGGACAAAAAAAAAATGGGAAGTTAGTTTTATAGACCCTGATCTTCAGTGTAAAAAGGAGGAGCTGCTAATTGGAAATAATAATGTAATAAGGCATGCTAATTGGAAATTTCTTTTTTTTATATTTTTTTAGTTGTAGATGGACATAATGTCTTTATTTTATTGCTTTGTATGTGGTGCTGAGGATCGAACCCAGGGCCTCACGCATGCGAGGCAAGCGCTCTACCGCTGAGCTACAATCCCAGCCCCGCTAATTGGAAATTTCAAGACACACTCGCTTTTTAAAATATGCTTTTATAGATTGCTTTATTAGATGCATATTTCCTAGAACGGTCTGTCAAAAGAAGTACAAGCTGTGCCTCGAGCGTGTCTGTTGTGTCAGAAACTGGTGGGCAAACAGCAAAAGGACACGGGAATCAGTGTGAAGGGATTCTCATCAGCCAACCTGGTGACAAATGGAACATCAAAAAGAATCCACGCCGGGCGCGGTGGCTCAAGCCTGTAATCCCAGCACTTAGGGAGGCTGAGACAGGAGAATCGCGAGTTCAAAGCCAGCCTCAGCAACGGCGAGGCGCTGAGCAACTCAGTGAGACCCTGTCTCTACATAAAACACAAAATAGGGCTGGAGATGTGGCTCAGTGGTCGAGTGCCCCTGAGTTCAGTCCCTGGTGCCAAAAAAAAAAAAAAAATCCACGACAGGAATGGATTCAAACAGAACAGTCTGTGAAAATATCTCGTTCAAAACCTTGCGAAACATTTACGATCATTCCCGTTGAGCTGCTGCTGCTTCTGAGACCTTTTGCTTTGCGTGTGTGTTTATTTCTTTGTACAAATGCACCACTTGACTTTTGTTTGCTTTTGTTTTGACGGTTGTTTGAATGCATTTGGTTTCCTAGCTGCCAGGCATTCGGACCCCTGGGGATCCCGGAAGGGCGCGGGTGGTTTATCGCTTCTTCAGCTCTTGGGCGCTCTCTTCTGGCCATGTCGCGTGGCTCGCGCATCCAGAACCCCATGCGCGGCAGGGAGCCCCGGGGCCGCTTTCGCTGTTTGTCTTTTCTCTCCCTGCCAGATAGCCACCGGCTGCAGTCCTGGTCTTGCTGGGATCTGCCCTCTGATGTTCCTATGCAGGATCAGGCAATGTCATGCAGGCAGAGATCCTGCTGGGTGCGTCTGGGGGACTGCTGGGATCCTTTGTATCTCCCCGCTGCCTTGCCACACCCTGGTGGCTTGTGATCATAGTCTTCTGCTTTCCTCTCTGCCCCTCACCCCATCCATGGCTTTGAGTTCGTCAGTTGTCTCTCTGTGGTTCCTGGTTTCTTGAAACTTGTAGATTGGGAGGGGGTGTTACTCGTTCTTGTGTTTTTTCGTTGCCTTCCTTTCCTGACTAAATCGAAAACATCTTTTTTAATCTTAAAAAAGTCTTTTTTAATCTTAAAAAAAAGTTGTGAAATATACATGACAAAAAATATGCCGTGTTGGGGCTGGGGTTGTGGCTCAGTGGTAGCGTACTCGCCTTGCATGTGTGAGGCACTGGGTTCAATCCTCAGCACCACATAAAGAATAAATAAAGAGGGCTGGGACTGTAGCTCAGCGGTAGAGCGCTTGCCTAGCATGCGTGAGGCCCTGGGTTCGATCCTCAGCACCACATACAAAGCAATAAAATAAAGACATTGTGTCCATCTACAACTAAAAAAAAAAAAAAAAAATTAAAAAAAAAAAAAAGAATAAATAAAGATATTGTGTCCATTTACAACTAAAAAAATATTTTAAAAAAATATGCCGTCTTAACTATTTTATTTAGGAGTACAATTAATTTGCAATAGTACATTCACATTATCTTCGTTATCAGGTTTTTGTTGTTGTTTGTTTTTTGAGACGATGTCTCCTTATGTTGCCCAGACTGGCCCTGAACTCCTGGGCTCAAGTAGTCCTCCAGCCCCAGTCTCCCAAGTAGCTGCGACTACAGGAACGGGCCACCAGGCCAGTCTTGTCATTTTTGTATTAAGATCATCAATCCAGGGGCTGGGGTTATGGCGCAGTGGTAGCGTGCTCGCCTAGCATGCACGAGGCACTCGGTTCGATCTTCAGCACCACATAAAAATAAAATAAAGATATTTTGTCCACCTACAACTAAAAAAATAAATAAATATCAAAAAAAAAGATCATCAATCCAATTTGTGGGCCAGTTAATTGTTTTAAACATTTAACTCTCACAGACAGGGAAAAGTAGGCAAAAGCTTGATGTATGTCATATACACAATTAAAATCATCAACAAGACTTATAAATACTATAAATGATTCCCTTAAATTGTTTTTCACTGTTAGAAATTCTTAGCAGAAACCAAGGCAAATTTATCTCAATAGTAGCAATTTCCTGTAGTTCACGGCCTAGAGTATTTTTGCTATATTTCCTATATCTATTATTGTGTATATTTCCTTCTCTATTATTTTATTTCCTATATTTGTCACACCTTTTGTACACAGTGCAACAAGAGATTTCTTTGTTGTTTCCATTGTTCTGGAAATACTTTGACTACCTTTGGTTCTGGGATGCAGATACCTTCCTCAAGTCTAATGCTTTCTCTGTAAGTCTGGGTATCCCAATCCTCATCATTTCAGCTCTACCTTTACAAGTGGCCTTTCTAGTAACATTGTAATTATAAAATTTAATATATCCAGGCCTGGGGTTGTGGCTCAATGGTAGACCACTTGCCTAGCACACCTGAGGCACTGGGTTCAGTCGTCAGCACCACATACCAAATACATAAATAAATAAAATAAAGGTTTAAAAAATCTTATAAAAATTTAATATATCCAATTGTAGTTTTGAGGTCAAGAGGATGGGCTGGGATTGAGTGGTGCGAATAACCCTTATGCTGCAAAGCCAAACAGCACATACTTGGTGATGAGCTGAGCTAACTTCCATTGGCCAACTTCCCCCACAAACATGTTCTAAAACTCCACTTGAGGTTAATAATCAATGTAGTATAATTTGAATGAATAAAAGTCAAGATTAAGGGGTTAGGATTGTAGCTCAGTGGTAGAGCACTTGCCTAGCATGTGTGAGGCACTGGGTTTGATTCTTAGCACCACATATAAATAAATAAAATAAAGGTCCATTGACAACTGAAAAATATGTTTTAAACATATGGTCTCAGCTTAAATTCCTCTATTGAAAGACAACTGCAAGGCTGGGGTTGTAGCTCAGTGGTAGCATGCTCATGTGAGGCACTGGGTTCTGTCCTCAGCACCACATAAAAATAAATTAAAAAAATAAAGGCATTGTGTCCATCTACAACCAAAAGTATTTTGTTTTTCGGTACTGGGGATTGAACTCAGGGGCACTCGACCACTGAGCCACATCCCCAGCCCTATTTCGTGTTTTATGTAGAGACAGGGTCTCACTAAGATGCTTAGCGCCTCGCCATTGCTGAGGCTGGCTTTGAACTCGCGATTCTCCTGTCTCAGCTTCTCTAAGTGCTGGGATCACAGGCGTGTGCCACCGCGCCCGGCCCAAAGGTATTTTTTAAAAAAGACAACTACAGTTTTCAGAATCTGAATCCATTCATTCTACAAGTGCCTTCAGATTTTCTTGAGCATTTTCTATGTAATGATAGAGGCATCCCTTGCCATGTGGCATCTTGGAAATCTAATGTGGTCTTACATACCAGTCAGCTGTGTCATCCAGTGTGCACGGTTCTAACCTGTTAAATGGAGAAGCAAAGATCAAGGAGAGACGTTTTTACTGTGTGACTGTTAGAGACAGAACACTGAGAACAATGCCAAAAATATTCCAGGACAGGTAATAACAGCTGGCTGTCTCTCATCAGTTTCACTTGTTCCCTGGAAGTCCTCTATAATTGTGTCCTATTCCACTGGTCATGGGTCAGCATTCAACTTTAGGAAATCCTCCACTTCCTGGGATTTGTCACAGGAATCTGAGCTTTAGATCCTCTACCAGTTGAGTCTGCCAGGTTTAGAAAGCCCTTTGCAGGAGTTTATCATATACTCTCAGGATCTCAAGTGTAGTGCTGCATAAAAAGCCATCCCCAAAATCTTTTTGTGTATGTGATGCTGGGGAGGGAACCTGGGGCCTTGTGCTTGTGGGGCAAGCACTCTACCAACTGAATTATATCTGCAGCCTTATCCCCCAAACCTAATGGCTTAAAATAACAATTTGTTTTTCTCATGGGTTAATGTGTTGACTGGGCTTTCATAGATTGTTCTTCTGTTCCACATGATCTTTTTTTTTTTAAATATTTTTTTAGTTGTTGATAGATCTTTTATTTTATTTATTTATATGTGGTACTGAGAATCAAACTCAGTGCCTCATGCATGGTAGACAAGCACTTTACCACTGAGCCACAACCCCAGCCCCTCCACATGATCTTGATTGTAGTCACTGAAGTGACTTAATTCAGTTGGGAGTTTCCCAAGGCTGGGACCCTCACCATGGCCCAATTTTCATGTCCAGCAGTGGTGGTGGCTGTTAGTTGCTCTGTATTCTCTTCCATGTGATGTCTCATCCTCCATGGCTTCTTGTAACATGTGGCCTCTCAAGCTTCCTATGGCACGTGCCTGAAAATCACCCAGTACCAGTTTTGCTACATTCTTTTTTGTGTGTGTGTGGCACTGGGGATTGAACTCAGGGGCCCTCGACCACTGAGCCACATCCCCAGCCCTATTTTGTGTTTTATGTAGAGACAGGGTCTCACTGAGTTGCTTAGCGCCTCACCATTGCTGAGGCTGGCTTTGAACTCGCGATTCTCCTGTCTCAGCCTCCCTAAGTGCTAGGATTACAGGCTTGAGCCACCGCACCTGGCTCTGTTTTGTCACATTCTATTAGTCAAAACAAGTCCCAGGGCCAGCTTGATTCAAGATCATAGGAACTAGACTGTACTTCTTTGGAAGAACACCAAGTCAGATTGCAAAAGGACATGCAGAATGGGAGCGATTGTGGGAGCATCTTTGGAGACAGTCTACTCCATCGGGTGAGACATGTTTATCCATCGCCATGTCTAAGAGAAAACTCACAACTCAGAAAGAAGTTGTCACACAGTTGGCAGTGGGATCTCTGATAGAGGAAACATGTGGGTCTGATAGTGGCACTGCCACTACTCGTGGTTTATCACGCCACTTGACAAACCATGCTGTGGATGCAGTGGCCAGGCTGTGTGCCATGACCCTATGCTATTGGACCATTTGTTTCCAGCTACCTTGGGCCTCACACTCTTTCCATTTTGTGTGTCACTAAAGCTATTAGCAGACAAGGACATTTAAATCTTGGTATACTGTACAGTCTTTCACAAGATTAAAACGTCATTGTGCCCAGAATGCTTGTGCTAGCTCTTGCATAAAGAGATAAGCATTTAAAAATCCATCCCCAAAAGTTATGCAAGTACTGAAATATACTGTAAATGTTTTTATTGAAGTGAAATTCACATGACATAAAATTAGCCATCTTAAAGTATACAATTCTGTGGCATTGAATATATTTATAATATTGTGCAACCATCAGCACAGTTTAGTTCCAGAACATTTTCATTATCCCAAACAGAACACTGGCTACTCATTCCCACTCCCCCTCAGGCCTGGAAACCCCTACTCCACTTCGTGTATCTAGGAATTTACCCTTTTTGGATACTTCAGAGGAAAGAAATCGTACAATATTGACTTTTTGTTTGTGGCCTCTTTCACATACAGTACAATGTTTTTGACATTTATCCAAATTCTAGCATATATCAGTACTTTGTTCTTTTTTATCAAAGTAACTATATCTGTATTAGGAATATTTTAATAAATGTACAGGGTACCTTTGGGGCCCCTGAGTCATTTTAATATCTGTGGAGCATTCTGACCATTGTTCCTGATATCCCCATTTTATTCATGTGCACCATCCAGTGGGTTGCCCAAGCCAGGAGAAGGAGCAAACCTTGCTGCTCCCAAGCTCCCAAGCAGCTGTCCACCAAACACAGTGGCATGAACACCTTTGTCAGCAGTGCTGTTTATTTGAGGACCAATCTTGGAGAAGGCTAGTATCAAAAAGAGTTGCCAAAGAAGACTGGTCATTTGCACAGATGTCAGGTGCTCTAGAGCAAGAAACATCCATGGCTTTGATAATGGAACCAGAGTCACAATATTTGGTAACAACCCACGGGAGAAAGTAACGTGCTAACCAGTAGGAATTTTAGCTCCTCCACGAAGAAACTTTGCTCGATTTTGTTTGATTGCTTATTGTCAGCTGTGAAATAACCAGTCTGGGGATAGCATGAAAACACCTCCATTAGCAGAACTGGGGATTGTGAGTTCCTGGTAGGGGGAGAGAAAAACTTCTGGCTGTGTTGAATGCCCGGTGTTGAACAGGTATTGGTAGCCAGGTGTAGTGGCTCACGCCTGTAATCCCAGCAGCTCAGGAGGCTGACAGGAGAATCGCGAGTTCAAAGCCAGCCTCAGCAATGGCGAGGCCCTAAGCAACTCAGTGAGACCCTGTCTCTACATAAAACACAAAGTAGGGCTGGGGATGTGGCTCAGTGGTTGAGTGCCCTCAGTTCAATCCCTGGTACCAAAAAAAAAAAGTAAGAAAGAAATGACAACACTCATGAACTGTAAGTATCCTGTTTAGCAAGTTCCATTTTAAAAAGTTTCTTGTACAAAATTAATAATATATCTCAAATCTTACAAAAACTAAATGTACACTTTATAATTGGGGAGAAGACACAAAATTATCTTTTACATGAAATGCAACAAAACAGGGGGCCTGGGCTGTAGCTCAGTGATAGATCCCTTGCCTTGCATGCACAGGCCCTGGCTTCTGTGCCAGCACCACACCCAAAAAACTAATGAAAGAACTTGCAGTTTTAGATTATTTTCTTGGCTTTATTTTACCAAGTGCTGCAACTTGGTAAGTGGGGCAGAAAAATTTGGATCACAAAAAGTGAGGGTTGGTTATTCAGACATGAACACAATGAGCAGGGCCTTTGCAACCCAAAGGCGTCCATTCACCACTTAGCGTGACTCATGGGTAATCATGGAATCTCCCCAACCATTCACGTCCGGCTACTGGCCCAGGGAGGTGGAAGGGGCTGGGTGAGCCAAGGGGATTTCCTCCTTACTTTCCCATCCGCATCAGGGTTGCATGCCACTTCCACATTTGCCTCTTCTGTGTTGTTAAAACCCTTTAAATATCTGTAACCAGCTTTGACACAATAGAGATTACTGAAGCTTCTTTATAACTGTTCAATTTTGGCCTGATAACAACATGCATTTCCTGTTTCTTATCCTGTGACTTAGCAAGCGTGACACTTTGGCAATGGAAGAAAAAAAATCCAACGTTTCCATTTGTTTAGAGAAAGGATGTATTTAGGAAAAAAGGACCACCATTTAGACTTTCATTAATAGCCTAGTTGGTTTTAGATAGTTGTTTACAAATATTTTACTTTTACTTATTACATTGTGATGACTAACATTCTCATTTGATGGAATATTTTTTATTTCCCCTTTCAAGCATTTAGAAATGACTTTTGTGCACTGAAAAAACATGATGGTTTCAGAGCAATACCCCTGATGAACATTGACACAAAGATTCGCAGTAAAATACTGGCAAAATGCATGCAAAAGCATATCAAAAAGATAGTGCACCATGATCAAGTGGGGCTAATTCCAGGGATGCAAGTTTGGTTCAACATATGGACATCAATAAACATAATTCACCACATCAAAAGACTTAAAGATGGGGCTGGGATTGTAGCTCAGTGGTAGAGCGCTTGCCTCGCATGCGTGAGGCCCTGGGTTCAATCCTCAGCACCACATACAAAGCAATAAAATAAAGACATTGTGTCCATCTACAACTAAAAAAATATTTTAAAAAAAGACTTAAAGATAAGAATCACACAATAATCTCAATAGATGCACAAAAAGCACTTGACAAAATTCAGCATCCATTCATGCTCAAAATACTAGAAAAACTGAGGATAATAGGAACATACCTCAACATTGTAAAGTCTATATGCCATAAATTCAAGGCCAACATCATTCTCAGTGGTCTTCATGTCTATCCAAGAGCATGGGAGATCTTTCCATTTTCTATGTTGAATAAGAATGGTGAAAGAGGGCATCCCTGTCTTGTTCCAGTTTTTAGAGGTGAAAGACCTCTACAATGGAACTACAGAAGAGAATGGAAGACACAGAGACAAACCCACATAAACATAGTTATCTCATACTGAGAAAGAGGAAAGTAGCATTCCCTCTAAGAGACCCAGAATAGCCAAAGCAATCCTTAGCAAGAAAAGTGATGCAGGAGCCATTGCAATACCAGACCTCAAATTACACTGCAGAGAAAGATATTGTCAAAATGGCCACACTACCAAAAGCACTATACAGATTTCCGGAACCATCTGTTGAAGAGGCTGTCTTTTCTGCAACGTATGTTTATGGCATCTATAATGTATCACCCTGCACAAAACTCAAACTGGATCAAGGACCTAGGTATTAGATCAGAGACTCTGCACTTACTAGAGAAAAAGTAGGCCCACTGTCCTTCATGTCGGCTTAGGAACTGACTTCCTCAATAAGACCCCTTTAAATCAATCAATAAATGGGATGGTATCAAATAGAAAGCTTCTTCACAGCAAAGGAAATAATCAAGAACATGAAGAGAGGGCCTACAGAACGGGAGACAATCTTTGCCACATGTACCTCAGAGACAGCATTAATCTCCAGGATATACAAAGAACTCAAAAAACAACACCAGAAAAACAAGCAACCCAATTGATAAATGGGTAAATGAACTGAATGGGCACTTCACAGAAGAAGAAATATGAATGTTTAACAAATATATGAAAAATGTTCAACATCTCTAGCAATTAGAGAGATGGAAATTAAAACTACACTGGGATTCCATCTCACTCCAGCCAGAATGGCAATTACCAAGTTTTTTTTTTTTTTGGTAGGAAGGATTGAACTCAGGGGCCCTCGACCACTGAGCCACATCCCCAGACTTATTTTGCTATTTATTTAGAGACAGAGTCTCGCTGAGTTGCTTAGTGCCTCACCATTGCTGAGGCTGGCTTTGAACTCATGATTCTCTGGTCTCAGACTCCCTAAGTGCTGGAATTACAGGCATGCGCCACCACACCTGGCTGGCAATTCTGAAGAATACAAGTAAAGCCGGGTGCGGTGGCACACGCCTGTAATCTCAGCACTTAGGGAGGCTGAGACAGGAGAATCGCGAGTTCAAAGCCAGCCTCAGCAATGGCGAGGCGCTAAGCAACTCAGTGAGACCCTGTCTCTACATAAAACACAAAATAGGGCTGG
>CM053417.1:1221608-1272415 GCA_028644305.1 Xerus rutilus
TGGTACTGGGGATTGAACTCAGGGGCACTCGGCCACTGAGCCACATCCACAGCCCTATTTTGTGTTTTAGGTAGAGACAGGGTCTCACTGAGTTGCTTAGTGCCTCGCCATTGCTGAGGCTGGCTTTGAACTCGCGATTCTCCTGTCTCAGCCTCCCTAAGTGCTGGGATTACAAGCGTGAGCCACCGCGCCCGGCTTACTTCAATGTTTATAGCGGCTCAACTTACAATAGCCAAGCTGTGGAACCAACCTAGATGCCCTTCAACAGATGAATGAATAAAGAAAATGTGACACACACATACACACACACACACACACACACAAAAACAAACAATGGAATACTACTCAGCCATAAAGAAGAACAAAATAGGGGCTGAGGTTGTGGCTCAGTGGCAGAGCGCTTGCCTTGCACGTGTGAGGCACTGGGTTCAATCCTTAGCACCACATAAAAATAAATAAACAAAGTAAAGACACTGTGTCCATGTATAACTAAAAAATATTTTAAAAAAAAGAAGAACAAAATAATGGCATTTTCCAGTAAATGGATGCATCTGGAGAATATCATGCTGAATGAAATAAGCCAATCCCAAAAAAACCAAAGCCTGAATGTTCTGTGATAAGTGGATGCTAACCTAAAACAAGGCAGGGTGGGGAAAGGAAGAATAGATATCCATTGGATTAGACAAAGAGGAAAAAAGGGAAGGGAAAAGGAGGAGAATAGGGAAGACAGTAGAATTAACTGGACATAACTTTCCTAGCCTTGTATTTGAATACATGACCAGGGTAACTCCACATCATGTACAACCACAAGAATGGGATCCTAAATAGAATAAGTTATACTCTATGTCTGTATAATTTGCCAAAATGCATTCCACTGTCATGTATAACTAAAAAGAGCAAATTAAAACATTTAAAAGAAAGAAAAACATGATGGTTTTGTAGTCACAAAATCAATTTCTTCAACTTATTTAAAATATTTAAGTAGGGGGCTGGGGTTGTGGCGCAGTGGTAGCGTGCTCGCCTGGCACGCGTGAGGCACTGGGTTCGATCCTCAGCACCACATAAAAATAAAATAAAGATATTCTGTCACCTACAACTAAAAAATAAACATTTAAAAAAAATAAAAAATAAAATATTTAAGTAGGTTACCATATACATGAGGGCAGATCGACATTGTGTGGGGACCAGTCTATACAGTTAGGGGTCAATCTTTAAGAAAAAACACAAAATTAGTTACAAACTTGTGTATTTACTTAGAAAAAGAAAATAAATAGCAAACTGCAAGTGTTAAAAATTGACAAATGGCACAAAAATAACAAAAGCCAACCAAATACTATTATTGTTGTTATTATTCTCTTTTCCGCTTGACCTGCATATGTTGCCTTTTCCACTGTGGCTGTGTACTCTTTAACCACATCTTCCTATGATAAGGGTTTATAACATAATTCTCTCTGGAGGGAATAGAAAGATAAGGAAATCTTTCTTCCACCTTGGTTGATTGAAATTTTTATTGTTGGTGGTTTAGCACAGTCTCCTTCTGTTTTGTGACTCTTATCAGTAAAGCTGCTTCAGGAATTTCCTCTGCAGTTTCTCACTAATGGAGAGCTCTCTGCCCAGGACCAGGTCTTTGTGTGTGACCTGTGGTGTAGCTGATCCATCTGCCTAGGACTCTGCCTGAACCCCTCTAGGGGCTGCTGGGTCACTGTCCATGCAGCAGCTGGCATGGCCTAAGCAGGCCCTCACTGACCCTAGTTCTGTCCATCCTAGGCCATCTTACTGGCCTCAAAGCCTCGTTGCAGCCTCCCGTGCCCAACCACCTACAACCAAGAAGGGAGTGAAGCAGCCGCTTGTGTGGTTCCCATTCCTGGAGGTCAAGGAGAAATCAGCTTACTTGATGAAGTCCACCAGCCCTGGGATGAGTACCCACCAGAGTGTGCAGTGACCTGGGCCTCTGGTGCCTGGCTGTGGTGGCCACCTGCTCCCAATACAGGGAATGAGAACTTCACTGGGGAAACCTGCCTGGGCTTCCGACAAACTGTGACTTCTTTTTGCTAAAGTTGAAAATGTCCCATTAGGAGCCAGTACTTTTTTTTTTTTTTTTTTGGTACCAAGGATTGAACTCGGGGGCCCTCGACCACTGAGCCACATCCCCAGCCCTATTCTGTGTTTTATGTAGAGACAGGGTCTCACTGAGTTGCTTAGTGCCTCAGTGTTGCTGAGGGTGGCTTTGAACTTGCAATCCTCCTGTCTCAGCCTCCCAAAGTGCTGGGATTATAGGCGTGCACCATCACGCCCGGTTTAGGAGCCAGTACTTTTATAGCATCAAAGGTTTGTAATTACATTTTAAAATGTTTTCCTCCTGGAAACCAATCAAAGTAGGAGTTCAGTTGGCTCTGAGAGCTGTAGTTTCCTTATTTGATCATTTCCCCAGAAGTGGGCACCAGTATTTTGCAAAGGAATTCCTCTACTCTAATATTGTTAGAGTCACACCAACATGTATGCCAAGAAAAAAAGCCTCACCCTCACCCAGAAGAAGAATTTTACCAAATGCTTTGGCTTGGTGGACGTTGTTGACATGGCTTCCCTTAAGGACATAAATTCCTTCCCTGTGACTGTGCCAGACTGGGGGTCTATTGGTGGGAATTGATCAACATGGGAACCCCTGGGTGGGGACCAATAGGTGGAGGAATGCTCCCCAGTGTGCGCAGTACTATGTTGTGCTGGCACCCACAGCTTTCCTGCCATCCTGAGGGTTTAGCCCAATTTGTGTATTTGCCTGGGATTCCCCCTTCTTCCAAGGGGAAAAGGAAAGACAATGTATTTAGGACCAAGGCTCCTGGAGACTCTGAATAGGCTAAGCTGCCTAGGACTCATCTGCTTTTTTCGTAGAACAAGACTCATTGCATACAGCTATGCTGCAAATGTAGCAGGTGCCCCAGACTTCCACAAGAGTCCAACACTTCCCCAGGTGTTTGTTCTCTGAGTGCCTGGCTGCGGTGATCTCCTGTGATCCCATTCCATTTCCCCAAATGCTGGCATGGATCTTTCCTACAGGACACAGACATCAACAAAACCTTGTCCCCTATGTGGTGACTCCATAACATGCACAGCAGAGTCAGTTCTCCAGCTGCAGCCAACAGGTGCACAGGGAAGGGCTACTCAGCAGGCCAGGCAGAAAGCACTGGCCTGTGGGCATGGTTACTCTGGCCTCAGGCTGGAAGCACAGAGAAGATAAGCCTGAGTGTCACAATCAGGTTTTTTAAGACTTCCATCAGGGAGATAGGGCACCTCTAGCAGTCTTCCCGTTTTTAAAGTGGAAGACAAATGTCCTGAGGGATCTTGTCAGTTTTGCATATTGGAATACAGCCATGATTCCCAGAAATAGGACTTTCAATCTCTGACCTTCAAAGACAAGAGGAACTAACCCAAACAGAGCCAAGAACCAGAAACCATGTGATTGCCAGAATTTGACAGTTAAGAACCAAGAGACCAGCTCTATAGCTGCAACCAAAGTGCAACTTCTTCCATTAGTAGCAGCCCTTCTGGGAAGGAAAGTGGGCGACTTCACCTGTATAGTGCACTTCTGGGACTTCCCAGACCAGCTCTCCCTCTGACAACAGCTAGCCTGAAGCCAGTGACCTTGGGGGAAACCACTAACCTGTGCAAGTTGCAATCTCAGCCAAGGGGATCCTGAGCATGTGCCCAAGTGCAGCGAGGCAGCCAACAAAAGACAAAGCTGAACTGAAGGTGAAAGAAAAGTAAGTAGACTTTTCCTTTCTTCCTTTCTTTCTTTTCTTTCTTTTTCTTTCTCTTTCTTTCTTCCTTCCTTCCTTCCTTCCTTCCTTCCTTCCTTCCTTCCTTCCTTCCTTCCTTCCTTCCTTCCTTCCTTCCTTCCTTTCTTTCGGTACTGGATATTGAACTCAGGGGCTCTTTACTACTGAACTGCATCTCCAGTGTTTTTCAGGCTCTTTCTTGAGGGAGGGTATGCTAAGCTTCTGAGGCTAGCCTCAAAATGTGATCCTCCTGCCTCAGCCTCCTGAGTCCCTGGAATTACAGGTATGTGTCACTGTGCCCAGCTTATAGATGATTTCTTTTTTTATCTTTTATTTTGTAAATTTGCTTTATTTCACATGAACAAAAGACTTTATTCCAGACAAAAATTTCATTATAATAATTCTATAAACAGGATTTCTTTAATAGGTATAAATCACGTTTCTCAAGGGCTAAAAATTTGTTGTGTCTGTGAGTTGAGTGGGTTAAACCTGGGTCATGTTGACCCAGATAGAAAAGGAAACAACAGATACTGGCATCTTAATTAGAATAACGAGCAACATAGTTGTGAGCTTCAATCAGAGTCACAGTTCAAGAAAGTCCAATTTGGGGGCTGGGGCTGTAGCTTGGTGGTAGAGTACTTGCCTAGCATGTATGAGGCACTGGGTTCAATCTTCAGCACTAAATAAATAAATAAATAAATAAATAAATAAATAAATAAAATAAAATAAAATAAAGGTATTGTGTCCATCTACAACTAAAAACAATTAAAAAAAAGTCCAATTATTTCTCATGATAAAGCTCTGCTTACATTCAAAGGGAATGTGTTTTTTCTTCAGTTTGGAAAGAAGTTTGCCCATTTGTGGACAGGGTCTTTGTGTCCTTCTCACTTAAAACTATACTGTTGCCAGAAGGATGGTGACATGATTAATGAGAAAAGGAAAAACTTCATGCAGATGGCTGCATAAGGCAGGGGGCAGAGCTGTGCTGCCGGTCAGAGTCAGGAGCTTTCCTGAAAGGACTAATGACGTTTACAAGCCTCATTAAGCAAAACAAGAGAAAAGGTGCGGATAAAACATATTATGGGGCTGGGGTTGTAGCTCAGTGGCAGAGTGCTTGCCTAGCATGTGTGAGGCACTGGGTTCAATCCTCAGCACCACATAAAAAAAAAATAAAGGCGTGCTGTCCGTCTACAACTACAAGAAATTTAAAAAAAATAAAATATATAAAATATAAAACACTATGCATGGCACAGAATCACAGAGCTATAAAGATTTAAAATTAATGGATATTGTGAATAACTGTATGTCAATACATTTGAAAATGCACGTGAAATGAACAAATTCCTAGAAAAAGAAACCACCAGTATTGACTCAAGAAAAAGCAGAGACTCTAAATAGTCATATAATCATAAAATATTTATTATCAGTAATCAGATAAGTTCCCCCAAACTGAAATCCAGACCTAGATGACTTCATCAGGAAGATCTACCAGGTATTCAAGAATAACTAGTTCTGAGACTGGGGCTGTAGCTCAGTGGTAGAGCACTCACCTAGCATGTGTGAGGCACTGGGTTCGAGCCTTAGCACCGCATAAAGATAAACAAAAGTATTGTGTTCATCTACAACTAAAACACATTTTAAAAAGAATAAATAGTTCCAATTTTATGCACACTCAGAATTAATAAGAGGTGTTGTATGAAAGAAGAGGTTATTGTATTTTGTCAAGGATGGAAGAGACCCTTGCCCCAGACCACATGCATATTGTTAAGACATCATCACCCACTTTATAGCATCTCACCATTGCTTTTGGGGGGAGAGGAGGATGAGGCTGTATCTCAGTGGTAGAGCACTTGCTTAGCATGTACAAGGACTTGGGTGCAATCTATATCACCATATGCACACACACAAAGAGGACACACTCTTTTTTTTTGAGGATACACTCTTTTTTTAAGAAAAAATTTTTTGTTGTTGTTGATGGACCTTTTTTATTATTTATTTATATGTGGTGCTGAGAATTGAACCCAGTGCCTCTCGCATGCTAGGCTAGTGCTCTACTACCAAGCCACAATCCCAGCCCGAGGATACAATCTTTTTTTAAATATATTTTTAGTTGTAGATGGATGCTAATATCTTTATTTTATTGATTTATTTGTATGTGATGCTGAGGATCGAACCCAGTGACTCACGCGTGCGAGGCGAGCACTCTACCACTTAGCTATAGCCCCAGCCCCCGAGGATACAATCTTGATGGAAGGCAAATGTAACCTGAAACCAACACCTGTCAAGGATATTATGAGAAAGAAAATTATAGGCCAAGCTTACTCATGAATATAGATGCAAAAATTCCAAGCAGAATATTAGCAATATATAAAAATTATAATATATGGTAATAAAACTATATTTATATATCAGGAGTGTAGAATTGGTTTAACAATAGAAAATCATTTATTGTAATTAACCACATTAATAGATTAAAGAAGCAAAATACATGACCACCACAATAGGTCCACAAAAATCATTGGCTACAATGGTGTAAAGGTTGCCCACTATCACCACCTCTTTTATTCAACACTGTGGTGTTGGTCTTGGCTAGTGCCGTGGGGAGCAGGGAGAGAAAGAAATTTTTCAAAAGGAAAGAAAAGATGAAAGCAATTTTTAAAAGAAAAAATTAAAAAACTGTCATTATTCACAGGTGATTTGATATCTATTATAAAATGCCAAAGAATCTAAACACAAATTACCACAGTTACCAGGAGAGTTTAGCAAAGTTGCTGGATCAGTATGCAAAAATAATTTCTGTTCCTATTAACAACAAACAGTCCAAAATGAAATTTTAAAAATTAATATACAATTTATAGGGCTAAGGATGTGGCTTTATGGCTGAGCGCCCCTGGGTTCAATCCCTGGTACCAAAAAAACCAAAAACATACAATTAACAATAGCAATGTTTTTTACCAAGGATTGAACCCTGGGGTTCTTTTTTTTTAAGTGATTCTTTGCATCTGGCTTTTTATTTTTTAATATTTTTTAGTTGTTGATGGACCTTTATTTTTTATTTATTTGAATGTGCTGAGTATCGAACCCAATGCCTCACACATGCTAGGCAAGCGCTCTACCACTGAGCCACAGCCACAGCCCCTGAACCCTGGGGTTCTTTTTTTTTTAATATTTATTTTTTAGTTGTAGGTGGACAGAATATCTTTATTTTATTTTTATGTGGTGCTGAGGATCGAACCCAGTGCCTCCTGCGTGCTAGGTGAGCACGCTACCACTGCGCCATAACCCCAGCCCCAACCCTGGGGTTCTTAACCACTGAGTCACATCCCCAACCTTTTTTAAAATTTTGAGACAAGATCTTGCTAAACTGCTGAGGCTGGCTTTGAACTTACTTTTATTTTTTAAATTTTGAGACAGGGTCTTGCAATTTACCTTAGGGCCTCAGTAAATTGCCGAAGCTGGCCTCAAACATTTTTTAGCATTTATTTATTCTAATTAGGTTTACATGACAGTAGAATGCATTTTGATTCATTGTACACAAATGGAGCACAACTTTTCACTTCTCTGGTTATACACAATAT
Source organism: Xerus rutilus (assembly GCA_028644305.1). Lineage (NCBI taxonomy): Eukaryota > Metazoa > Chordata > Mammalia > Rodentia > Sciuridae > Xerus > Xerus rutilus. Next base: position 1,228,960 of record CM053417.1, read on the forward strand.
AGAGTGACACCATATGTGCAGTCACACATGAACCTAGGGCATTGTTGTCCATCTCATTCCACCATCTTTCCTGCCCACATGTCCCATCCTCTCTCTTCCCTCCTGTTTGCTCAAAGCACCTCTATTCATTTTAAGAAATTGAGATTTTTTTTGTGTGTGTGGTGACGAGGATTGAACCCAGGGCCTTCTGCATGTGAGGCTAGTACTCTACCAACTGAGCTATATCTCAGCCTGGCCTACAACTTTTGATCTTCCTGCCTCAGCCTCTTGAGCCAAGATTATAGGTGTGTACCACCACATCTGGCTACAATAGCAATTTTTTGTTCGTTTTTTGGTACCAGGGATTGAACCCAGGGGTGCTTAGTGGGTCTTGCTAAGTTGCAGAGGCTGTCTTTGGATTTGTGTTCCTCCTGTCTCAGCCTCCCAAGCTGCTGTGCCTGGCTCCTACAATAGCAGTTTTAAAAGCACAAAGTACCTAAGAATATGTTTACAAAAGATCTGTAAGTTCGTTATAAAACTAAAGTCTTTATTCCTTTCTTTTCTTGGTTTTTTCTTTACTTTGGTGCTGGGGAATTGAACACAAGTACAAGCTCTATTACTGAACTACACCCTCCCACCCCAGAAAATGTTTCTTAAGGAAGACCTAAATAAATGAAATATATACATGTCAACAGATTTTAAGACCCAATTTGTAAACATGTCAATTTTCCATATTCAATGAAATAACTATCAAAATCATAATGTAATAAGCTGATTCTAAAATTTATATGGAAATGCATAACTCCAAGAATAGAAGGTAATGAACAGTGGGGAGGACTTGCTCCCCCACATATGGAGTTGCCTTAGTACAGTGTGGTTTGGGAGCAGATGCGGACAAACAGACCTATGTGACTGCATTGAGAACCCAGAAATAGCCCCTTGCTTATGTGGACACTTGATATATGATACAGAGGTGGCACTCAAAGAAGTATGACAAGCATGAACCTTGTAATAAGTTACACTAGGACAACTGCGCTCACATGGAGAGAAAAATGCAACTGTTATGCTGGGCAACGGCACATGCCTGTAATCCTAGCAGCTTGGGAAGTTGAAGCAGGAGGATCACAAGTTCAAAGCCAGCCTCAGCAACTTGGCGAGGCCCTAAGTGACTCAGTGAGACCCTGTTTGTTATGGTTTGGATGTGAGGTGTCCCCCAAAAGCTCATGCATGAGACAATACAAGAAAGTTCAGAGAAGAAATGATTGGGTTGTGAGAGTCTTAACCCAATCAGTGAATTAATCCCCTGATGGGATTAGCTGGGTGGTAACTGGAAGAGGGCCATTGGGGGCATATCCTTTGGGGTATATTTTTGTATCTGGCGAGTGGAGTCTCTCTCTGCTTGCTGATTATCATGTGAGCTGCTTCCCTCTTCCACGCTCTTCCACCTGGAGCCTCAAGGAATGGAGCTGTCTATCTATGGACTGAGACCTTTGAAACTGAGTCCCCAAATAAACTTTTCCTCCCCTAAAATGGTTCTGGTCAGATCTTTTAGTCACAGCCCTGAAAAAGGTGACTGAAACACTGTTTCTAAATAAAAAAGGCTGGGTGTGTGGCTCAATGGTTGAGCGCCCCTGGGTTCAATCTCTGGTACAAAAAAAAAAAAGTAACTGTTATAAAAAAAGAAAGAAACAATACCTGTACTTCATACCATATGCAAAAATTAATTTCACGTAGATTAGAAATCTAAAAATGAAGGACAAAGCTATAAATGTTTCACAAAACATATGAGACTATCTCCATTACTAAGAGTAAGCAAGCAGCTACATGGATGCTTGCTTTAGAATTGTGCTTTAACAGGCCCCAATGTTTGGGCCATCCCAGATTTACTTTCTGTCACCATAGATTAGTTTGCATTTTCTAGACTTCCACATAAACGGAATTATACAGTAGATGCTCTTTTTCTATCTGGCCTATTTCAGTCAGCACAATTATTTTGAGATTGTTGCAGGACATTGCCTGTGTGGCTGTTGCCTTCCCTTCTGCTGCTGAGTAGTACTCCTTTACATGGATGTGCCACACTTTATCATTCACCCTTGGAAGGACATTTGGGTTTCCAGATGGAGGTACCACAGATAAAGTTGCCATGGATTAAAAACGCACAAAAGAGGTTAACCCCAGATTGAGATGGCAGATTGAACATCTGCATCTAATCCCACACACCAGCAAAGCAAGTTTTGGGAGAAAAAGGACATATGAGAGGAAGGCAGGGGATGAGACAAGAGCAGCAATGTTTTGGGGGATGGGTAAATGCCTTCCAGAGAGTCAGATGGCAAGCTGGCAGAGGGGCAGCTGAGGGCCCAGAAGTGGAGCTGGGTGAGGGGGCACTAAGATATAGACAACTGAGTGAAACCTGGTCAATAAGCTCTCAGAGTGCTGGGTGCTAGGGTAAAACTACACTCCCAGCCACTAGGAGCACTGCCAGTTCCGTGTCCTCTGAAACCTCTCAGACCTAGGCAAATCTCCCTGTCGCTGAGTCTCTGAGTGACTCGTCTTTTTCATCTTGGCAGAAATCAGGAACTTTATTCTCTGGAGCAGGCAAAACAAGGTGCCAGTGGACTGTGTGGCACCTGGTCCGATTGAAGGGTCTGAAATTCTACCTGGAACAGGGTGATGCTGGGAACAGATGCAGCCTGCATGTGCAGAGCAGGGATCCCTGCCCCTGTTTAGCCCTCAGGACGCTGCAGCAGCCCTGCCCTTTAGGTGGGTGTGAGAAGTGTTCGAATGGCATTAACATTGTGAATTTCCCAGGCATGAAGCCTGACCAGGTCTCTCTCAGTGTAGCCCCACTATTTTCCCAGACTGAAGGACAAGAGTTGCCAGGTTAAAAAGGCCCACCATAGCCAGGAGTGGTGGCACAGGCCCATAATCCAAGCTACTCAGGAAATGGAGGCAGAAAGATCCCAAGTTAGAGGCTAGGCTGGGCAATTTAGCAAGACCCTGTCTCAAAAACTAAAAGAGTTGGTGGTACAGCTCAGTGGTAGAACACCTCTGGGTTTAACCCACAGTAATGAGGGGAAGCCCACCATGGGCTGGGGTATCCCTAGGTGGTAGAGAATTTGCCTAGTATATTTGAGGTCCTGGGCTTGAGAGCCAGAACTGCAACAACATTAGAAAGTCCACCCCACACTGCACACATGAGGAAGACAGACCTTCTCCAATATACATTATCATGACCTTCAGCACACTGAGGACAAAAGGAAGAGTCAACAAGCTTTAAGAGAATACAGGCTAGTCCACTGTCGGTTGAGCATTCTTTACGAGATGTTCAGTCAGGTGTGGCACAAGATGAGGAACACGAGAGACTTGGTGGGGAACAAAGTTCAATATCCTCCCAGGTCCTAGAGACAAGAGGTGTGCCACAGTAGGGCCATGTGTGACAGCAGCAGAAGACACAAGACAGGAACAAGAGAAAGGTCCTGCATTTCCTGGGATTTCCACAGGAAAGGCAGGGCAGGGCAGTAAAAGGGTTTAGGATTGGCTAGTTTGGATAATGTTGGGTAGTTTATGGCTATAGTGTTGATTCCTAGTTGCTTGGCACCTGGCCCTGGCATGCTTTAGGCAGGGCCAGATATAGTGTCCTGGGATGCACAGACCAGAAAGAGAAGGTAGGGCCCTGGACTACTTGATTGCATGCAAAAGACCAGCTCTATGAGTCTCTCAGCAGGTCTAGGAATTGACTGTGCCAGCAGAAACATTTGTTTTTGTTTTCATTTTTAAAATATTTTTTTAGTTGGAGATGGACACAATACCTTTATTTATTTATTTATTTAGTTAGTTTTTAAATATATATTTTTTTATTTAGTTGTAGATGGACACAAATATCTTTATTTATTTTTATGTGGTACTGAGGATCAAATCCAGTGCCTCACACGTGCTAGGCAAATGCTCCACCATTGAGCTACAACCCCAGCCCTCAAGTTTTCATTAGGATTACCAAGCATCATAATGTACAGAAAAGACACTACACACACACACCCTGCAATCACAACACTTGAAAGAAGGAGCTAATGGAACAATTCCTTCCAAATGTTGGAGCAAAATCATTTTCAAGTCAGAATTCTATAGGCTAGTCCACTGTCAGTTGAGCATTCTTTACAAGATGTTCAGTGCCATCAAAAGGCAGAATAGAAATATGGTCAACATGCAAGGTCCCCCAAATTTAGCTCCTGCACACTCTTCCTCAGGGAACTGCTGGAGAATATGCCAAACTCGGGTAAACCCGGAAGAGGAGGACAAGGGCTCTAAGAGTCCAAGCTCCAGCAAGGAAAGAGGTGAAGGAGATCCCAGGAGAAGGATTTGGTTTGACAGCAGGTCCTAGGCTCGGGAGCAACCAGGCTGGATCAGAAAAGTGTGACACTAGAGACAGATATATGCTTCCCTTGGTCCTCATCTCAGTCTTGTCAGGACGGCAGCTAGGGACCCATGTTTCCCAGGAATCATGACCTTGTCCACTGGTTTCCCCAGAAGCAACTCCCAGCAAAGTCAGACCACCATCCATGTTTTCTCCATTTAAATATTTTATTTTTAGAATTAAATTTATTTTATTTTATTTTATTTTTTTTTTTGTGGTACTGGGGATTGAACTCAGGGGCACCTGACCACTGAGCCACATCTCCAGCCCTATTTTTTTGTGTTTTATATAGAGACAGGGTCTCACTGAGTTGCTTAGCGCCTCGCCATTGCTGAGGCTGGCTTTGAACTCGCGATTCTCCTGTCTCAGCCTCCCTAAGTGCTGGGATTACAGGCTTGAGCCACCGCGCCCGGCTCTAAATTTATTTTAAATTGGTACATAAGAACATAAAATTTAGCCAGGCGCGGTGGCTCAAGCCTGTAATCCTAGCACTTAGGGAGGCTGAGACAGAATCGCAAGTTCAAAGCCAGCCTCAGGAACGGCGAGGCGCTAAGCAACTCAGTGAGACCCTGTCTCTACATAAAACACAAAATAGGGCTGGGGATGTGGCTCAGTGGTCGAGTGCCCCTGAGTTCAATCCCCAGTACCAAAAAAAAAAAAAAAAGAACATAAAATTTATATATGCTATAGTGATGTGATACTTCAATACATGTATAATGTTTAAATTGGATTAAAGATATGTGTTTCTTCAAACAGTTGTCATTTCTTTATGGCAAAAACTTTCAAAATCCTTTCTTCTGGCTTTGTGAAGTGTCCAGCACATGACTATTATCTCTAGTCACCCTCCTGTGCAGGGGTACATCAGAGCTTCTTGCTCCTATCTAACTGTAAATTAGTATCCATCAATCAACTTTTACCCACACCCTACCACTGTCCCCAGACTGTGGCACCTACCATTAATTACACTCTCAACATCCATGAGACTGATTTGGTAGATGGTGCATATGACTGAGATCACCACTCAAGTTTTCTATTCATCATATTTCTCCCGTGTGGTTGTGAGGTGAACCTTCCTTGTCACCCTGTCTAAACTTGCAACTCTCCTATTGCCTGACATTCTAAACCCTGGAACCAGAACAGGGAAAAAATCTGACAAAGATGCTATTTCTTTTATGACACCAATAAGAAAGGTGACAAAGGTGTGAGTATGGGACTGGGGCTGGGGCTCAGTGGTGGAGCACTTGCCTGGCATGTGTGAAGCACTGAGTTCAGTCCTCAGCACCACATTTAAATGAATAAAATAAAGGTCCACTGACAACTAAAAAATATTTTAAATAAAAAGGTGCAGGGGCTGGGATTGTAGCTCAGTGGTAGAGTGCTTGCCTCGCATGCGTGAGGCCCTGGGTTCGATCCTCAGCACCACGTACAAAGCAATAAAATAAAGACATTGTATCCATCTACAAAAATAAAAATAAAAAAAAAGATTTAAAAAATAAAAAAATAAAAAAGTGCGAGTGTGTTATGGGAATTCAGTCAAGTGACATTTGAGTGCCAGCATCATGCCAGGCACTTCCAAACACTGGATAGAGCAGGAAAGAACAGACAGCCCTGTTCTTGTGGAACTTCACCTTTTAGTGGAGGAAACAAAAGCTACCATGCTTCCAGAAATTGTGATATTTGGTAGTGAGTGGTACCTGGGAGGGACACAAACCAAGGTGTAGAGCAGAGGTGGCAACTGGGGCAGTGGCAGCAGTTGCCGTTTTAGGTGTGATAGGTCAGTAATGCTTCTCTGAGGCTGAGACAATTGAGGAATTGATTCCAACTTTCTTTGCAAAGTAATATGTTATCACTTTTTGTAAATTCCTCATTGGATCTATAAATCATGTGCTCCCTATTGTGTATACAGTATGACACATAATTAGAAAACTAAAGTCATTAATCCCAGCAGCTCAGGACAGTGAGGCAGGAGGATGGAGCGTTCAAAGGCAGCCTCAGCAACAGCGAGGTGCTAAGCAACTCAGTGAGACCCTGTCTCTACATAAAACACAAAATAGGGCTGGGGATGTGGCTCAGTGGTCGAGTGCCCCTGAGTTCAATCTCCAGTACCAAAAAAACCAAAACAAACAAACAAACAGAAGAATACAGAATAAGTGGGTTCAAAGTAGAAACTCATTCCATTAAAGAGCAACATGAAGACTTTCATTATTATGCCATTTTATTTATGTATAAAGATATATCATAAACGGGCGCAGTGGCAAATGCCTATAATCCCACTGGTTCTGGAGGCTTAGGCAGGAGGATTGTGAGTGAAACCCAGTCTCAGCAAAAGCAAGGTGTTAAGCAACTCGGTGAGACCCTATCTCTATATAAAACACAAAATAAGGGCTGGGGATGTGGCTCAGTGGTCGAGTGCCCCTGAGTTCAATTCCCAGTACACCCCCCCCAAAAAATGATCCTAGAGAAGTGAGGTCGCAGGGCAAATCACTGTCCCCAAACTGGAAAGACAGATGCATAAAGAGAATTGTAACTTATCAGAAAAGAAACCTCCATGGGAAGCAATGCCAGAACTCGACATGGTATATTGCTGAAGGCTCGGTGGAGACAAATCAAAACTGGTGTGGACAAGTTAAGAACTTCAGAGGTGGCCAGTCATGAGGAGTCTCTCACACTTTTGTGAGTTACCTCCAGGAGCTCAACCAGGATCTCACATTAAATATCAGAGAAAAATCATCTTGTTGTTCTGGCAGGGAAAGGGAAGAAAGAACTACTTTGAAATAATTGCACCCAACTCGTCAAAAACAGTTCAAGCAAGAAGAGAGTGGAGTGAAATATTAAAATGTTAAGAGAAAAAACCCACCAACCTACGATTCTTTACCCTAATGAAATTATCCTTCAAGAATTAAGAAGAAATAGACTTTCTTAGACAAACACACATCAAGGGGGGTTGTTGCCAGTAGATCTGCCTTACAAGAAATGTTAGGAGAAGTTCTTTAGAGACAATGAAACTTATATAGGTTAGAAACTTAGAAATATAGAAAGAAAGAGTATTGAAGAAGAATTAAGTGAGGGTAAAATGAAAACTTTGATTTTGTTCTTAAGTGATCCAGCAGAACCGTTTGTTCAAAATAATAATGATAATAACAATGAAAAAACAAAGAAATAATAACAATGTATTTGGTTATACATATTTACATTTAAGTGAAATGAATAACAGCAATAATACAAGGGATAAGAAGAAGGAATTAGGATTGTTTTGCTATTGTAAGATACACTATTTTTGAAGTGGTATGATGTTATTTGAAAATGGGCTTAGATTAATTATAAATGGATATTGCAAACTCCAGGGCAACTACTAAAATTTCTTTAAAACAAAGAAGAATAAGCCAGACGAGCAAGGTGGTGCACACCTCTAATCCCAGCAGCTCGGGAGGCTGAAGCAGGAGGAGCACAAGTTTAAGGCCAGCCTCAACAACTTAGCAAGACCCTAAGCAACTTAGTGAGACCCTATCTCTAAATAAAAAAAAATTAAGAGGGTTGGGGATGTAGCTCAGTGGTGAAGTGTCCCTGGGTTTAATCCCTAGTAGAAAGAAAGAAAAAAGAAGAAAGAAAGGAATGAAGGAAGGAAGGAAAGAAATAAAGAAACAAACAAACAAACAAACAAACATAAGCCGGGCATAGTGGTACATGTCTGTAATCCCAGGTACTCAGGAGACTGATGCAAAAGGATCACAGTTTGAGAGCAGCCTGGGCAATTCAGTGAGACCCTATCTCAAAATTAAAAGGGCAGAGGATATAGCTAGTGGTAAAGCACTCCTGAGTTCCATCCCCAGTACTTCAAAAAACAAAAATAAATCTTAAAAAGTATAACTGAGGGAAGGAGGAGGGATGTGAAAGGGGAGGAAATGTGGGATGAATTTAATAAAATCATGTTAGATGCATATATAAATATACCACAGGGAATTTTACCTTTATGTATATGTGGAAAGTACTAATGAAAAATAAGTAAAGGAGTGAAAGGAAGATCAGTGGAACTGAGGAAGGAGAAAAGGGGGAAGGAGCAGGGGACAAAAAGGAGCAGAAGTGGGAGGAATTGAAATCAAATTCCATACATGTATGATTTTGTAAAAATGAACCCAACTACTATGTATAACACTCTAATAAAATAATTAAGAAAAGAATGAAATATAATGATATGCTAAGAAAGGAGAGAAACATAGTCATGGAGAATGCTTGATTAAAACCACAAAATGGGGGCTGGGGTTATGGCGCAGTGGTAGCGTGCTCGCCTAGCACGCATAAGGCACTGGGTTCGATCCTCAGCACCACATAAAAATAAAATAAAGATATTCTGTCACCTACAACTAAAAAATAAATATTAAAAAAAAATAAAACCACAAAATGTAGAAAACACAAATAGCAAGATAGGCAAAAAATAGAAAACAGTTCCATAGATGGTAGATATTAATCCAACTATGATCAATGATCACTTTAAATATCAATAGTCTAAATATACCAATTAAAGGACAGATTGTCAGAATGGATTAAAAACATAACCCAAGTATATACTGTCTATAGGAAATCCACATTAAATATGAAGACACATATGGTTAAAAGTAAATATATGAAGGCTTGGTGTACAGCCCAGTGGTAGAGCACTTCCAAGCAAGCATGCACGAGACCCTGGGTGCTTTCCCCAGCACTGTAAAAATAAAAGTAAATGGATGGAGAAAGATTTACCATGCTAACAGTAACCAAAAGAAAGCAAAAGTAGCCACATTAATTTTAAACAAAGCAGATTTCAAACCAAAAAAATTATCAGGAATAAAAATGAACATTACATAATGATAAAGACGACATTTTTCTGGGAAGACATAGCAATCCTTAATGTATAAGTACTGTTGCAGTTTCCATATGGACTGTCCCCCAAAGGTTCATGTATTGAAGGCTGGATCCCCAGCTCCTGGTGCTTTGGGGAGGTAGTACAAACTTTAGGAGGTGAGGCCTACTTGAAGGAAGTAGGTCACTGGGGGAATGCCTTTGAAAGTTACATTTTGTTCCCAGCCCCTTACTTGCTCCCTCACTCTCTCTGCTTTCTGGATGCCATGAGGTGAGCAGCTTTGCTCTGCCCCACCATGATATTCTGCCTTGCCACAGGTCCATAAGCAATGGAGCCAAGCAACCATGGACTGAAACCTCTAAAACCATGAGACAAAATAAATCTTTCCTGCTCCAAGTTGATTTTCTCAGGTATTTTATCACAGTAACAGAAAGCTGGCTAACAGAAGCAAATAACAACAGAATGTTAAAGTATGTGCAGCAAAAACTGATGAAACTCCAGGGAGAGATAGATGAACCCACTGTCATAATTGGAGATTTCAACATCCCTCCATCAGAAATGTACAGATCTAAGCTGGGTGACGTGGCTCAAGCCTGTAATCCCAGCACTTAGGGAGGCTGAGACAGGAGAATCGCGAGTTCAAAGCCAGCCTCAGCAATGGCGAGGTGCTAAGCAACTCAGTGAGACCCTGTCTCTACATAAAACACAAAATAGGGCTGAGGATGTGGCTCAGTGGTCGAGTACCCCTGAGTTCAATCCCTGGTACCAAAAAAAAAAAAAAGAAAGAAAGAAAGAAAGAAATGTACAGATCTAGCAGGCAGTAAATCAGGAAGGAGATAGTCGACTATCTATAATTAACATCTATACACTACTGCCTCTAATGACAGCAGAATACACATTCTTCTCAATCTCGCATGAAACATTCATCAGGATAGACCAGATTCTGGGTTATAAAACACATTACCAATTTTAAAACAATAGGTGCATGCAGTGTCTTCTCTCAGATCATAAAGGAATTAGAGTAGAAATCAATAACAGAAAGATAACTGGAAAATCCCAAAATACATGGAGATTGAACAACATTCTTCTGAATAACACATGGACCACAAAAGAAAGCTTGAGATAAGTTTAAAAATATTTGGCTCAATGAAAATGAAAATACAACTTAGTAAAACTTGCAGGATGCAGCAAAAGCAATGCTTAGAGGGAAATTTATAGCATTGGAAAAAAAAGATCTAAAATGGAATAAGCTTCCACCATAGAAAACTAGAAAAAGAAGAGCAAATTAAATCCAAAGTAAATAGGTGAAAAGAAATAATAAAAATTGTAGAAAAAAATCAATGAAATTGAGGGTTGGGGATTTAGCTCAGTTGGTAGAGTGCTTGCCTTGCATGCACAAGTCCATGGGTTCGATCTCCAGCACCACACACACACAAAAAAATCAATGAAATTGAAAGTAGGAAATCAACAAAAAATAAATGAAATGAAAAGCTGATTCTTTGGAAAGATAAAAAACTGATAAGCTTCTAGGTAACTAAGGAAAAAAGAGAGGACACAAATTACTAATATCAGAAATGAAAGGACATCATAATAGTTCTTGTAGACATTAAAAGGGTAATAAAGGAATACCATGAACATCGGTATGCCTACAAATTTGATAACCTAGATGAAATGAATTTATTCCTTGAGAAACACAATATGCCAAAACTTACACAAGAAGAAATAAACAACTTGAATGGCTCTATATCTATTAAGAAGTTGATTCAAGCCGGGCGCGGTGGCTCAAGCCTGTAATCCCAGCACTTAGGGAGGCTGAGACAGGAGAATCGCGAGTTCAAAGCCAGCCTCAGCAATGGCGAGGCGCTAAGTGACTCAGTGAGACCCTGTCTCTACATAAAACACAAAATAGGGCTGGGGATGTGGCTCAGTGGTTGAGTGCCCCTGAGTTCAATCCCCAGTACCAAAAAAAAAAAAAAAAAAAAAAAGAAGTTGAATCAGCTGGGCGCTGTGGCACATGCCTGTAATCCCTGCACTTTGGGAGGCTGAGACAAGAGAATCACAAGTTCAAAGCCAGCCTCAGCAAAGGTGAGGCGCTAAGCAACTCAGTGAGACCCTGTCTCTACATAAAACACAAACTAGGGCTGGGGATGTGGCTCAGTGGTCGAGTGCCCCTGAGTTCAATCCCTGGTACCAAAAAAAAAAAAAGAGTTGAATCAATAATTAATAACCTTCTAAAAGAGAAAGTACCAGGTTCACTGGCAATTCTACCCAACATTTAAGGAAGAAATTGTACCAATTTTCAATAGTTTATTTTAGAAGACAGAAACAGATGAAATACTTCCTAACTCATTCTATGAGGTCAGCATCACCTTCAAGTAAAAAAAAGATAAAGATATTACAAGAAAAGAAAAATAGAGACCAGTATCTCATGATGTAGAAGCAAAAATCTTCAACAAACTATTAGCAAATCAAGGAGTTGTGATGTAGCATCTGCCTTGCATTTGCAAGGCCCTGGGTTCGAACCTCAGTTCCAAAAAAAAAAGTAAAAAATTAGCAAATCAAATCCAACAATATACAAAAATAATTGTACAGTGTGACCAAGTGGAGTTTATCCCAAGTATGTAAGGCTGATTCAACACTTGAAAATTAATTAATGTAACTGGTCAAATCAATATTCTAAATAAGAAGAATCACAGTATCTATATATGCAGAAAATGCATTTACCAAAATTCAACACCCATTCATGATTTAAAAAAATTCTCAATAAACAAGAAATAGAGCGGAACTTCCTCAATTAATAAAGGATATCTACAAAACCCTACGACTAACATCATACTTAATGGTGGGAAATTAGAAGCTTTTCCACTATCAGGAACAATGGCAAGAAAGTCTTCTCTCATGGCTTACTTTCTCTATTTTTTTTTTTTTTTGGTACCAAGGATTGAACTCAGGGGCACTCGACCACTGAGCCACATCCCCAGCCCTATTTCTGTGTTTTATGTAGAGACAGGGTCTCACTGAGTTGGTTAGGGTTTCCCTGTTGCTGAGGCTGGCTCTGAACTTGCGAGTCTCCTGTTTTAGCCTCCCAAAATGCTGGGATTACAGGCGTGTGCCACCGCGCCCAGCTCATGGCTTACTTTCAGCATTGTATGGGAACTCCTAGCTAATGAAATAGAACAAGAAAATGAAATTAAAAATTTACTGACAGAAGAAAGAATCTATCTTTGTTCAGAAGACATGATCATTTATATTGAAAATCCAAAAGAATTAACAAAAAACTCCTGGTACTAATGAGCAAGGTTGCAGAATACAAAGTTATTATAAAAATCAATCACTTTTTCATGTAGCAGCAATGAATAAGTGAAATTTGAAACTAAAAAAGATAATACCATTTACATTAGCATTCCCCCAAAATGAAATAGACTTATTTAGGTATAATCTAACAAAATATATGCAAGACCTATATGAGGAAAACTACAAAACTCTGATGAAATAAATCAAAGAAGAACTAAAGAAATGGAGAGAAATTCCGTGTTCATGGATAGGAAGGCTCAGTATTGCTAAGATATCAGCTTTTCCCAACTTAATCTATAGATTCAGTGAAATCCTAACCAAAATTGTAGCAAGTTATTTTGTTGACAGATTCTGAAGTTTACATGGGAAGGCAAAAGATCTGGAATGGCCAGCACTATATTGAAGGATAAGGAGAAAGTTGGAGAATGACACTACCTAATTTCAATAATTACTATAAAGCTACAGTAACTAAGACAGTATGGTACTGGTAAGGAAAATAGAAATAGATCATGGAGCATGACAGCCTGGAAGTAGACCCATATAAATAGTCCACTCATCTTTGACAAAGGAGCAAAGGCCAATGGAGGAAAAAAAGAGTTTTTCAACAAATGGACAACTGCATGCAGAAAAATGAATCTAAACACAGACCTTAACTCAAAAGTTAATAGACCTAAGTGTCAAACATACAACTATAAAATTTTACAAGATAACATACAAGAAAATCTAGATGACCTTGTGTTTGGCAATGACTTAGATGTAACACCAAAGTATGATCCATGAAAGAAGGAATGGATAAGCTGAATTTCACTAAAATAAAAAATGTCTGCCCTGTGAAAGATGCAGTCGAGAGAGTGAAAAGAGAAGCCACAGACTGGGAGAAAATATTTTCAGAAGAAAACATATCTAATATCCTAAGAACACTCAAGACAATAGGAAAGCAAACAACCCAATCACAGAGTGGGCCAAAGATCCTAACAGATATCTAAACAAAGAAGATATAGAGGTGGCAAATACATATATGAAGAGATGCTGCATGTTATATGTCTTCAAGGAAATGTAAATTCCAACAATATGATACAGGCTGGGGTGGTGGCTCAGTGGCAGAGCACTTGCCTAGCATGGGTGAGGCACTGGGTTCAATTCTCAGCATCACATATAAATAAATAAAACAAAGATCCATCAACAACTAATTGAAACACCTAATAGAATAATCCAAATCCAGAGCACTGACAACACTAAATGTTGTAAGGGCATGATAAGAGTGCAAAATGGTACAGCCCCTCTGAAAGACAGTTTGTTGATTTCTTACAAAACTAAACATGCTCCTGTACATCTATCAATCAACCTTGGTATTTACCCAAAGGAGTTGAAAACTTACATCCACACAGAAACCTGTGCACAGATGTTCATAGTGGCTCTATCTATAATTGCCAAAACTTAAAGCAATCAAGGGTATGGATAAACGGTGGTACATCCAGTTGATGGAATTTTCCTCAGCACTAAAAAGAAATGAGCTATCAAGCCATGAAATGCCATGGAGGAAACTTGAATGCATATCACTAAGTGAAGAAACCAATCCAGAAAGACTAAAACCTATGTGATTCCAACTGTATGACATTCTGCAAACGGCAAAACTGTGGTGAGGGCTGGGGCTGGGGCTCAGTGGTAGAGCGCTTGTCTAGCATGCATGAGGCCCTGGGTTCGATCTTCAGCACCACATATGAATAATAAGTGAATAAAATAAAGATCCATCAACAACTAAAAAATATTTGAAAAAAAACTGTGGTGACAATATAAAGTGTCAATATAGGTTCATCAAGTGTATCAAATGCACAAGTTGGGTAGGGGATATTAATAATGGGGGAGGCAGTGTATGCGGGGGGAAGCATGAGGTTTGTGAATATTCTCTGTACCTTCCTTTCAATTTGGGTGTGAACCTAATGCTGCCCCAAAATTAAGATTTGTAAAAATCCTAAAAATAAAGTCTTACAAAATCCATTTCTCACTTCTCCTTTATCCAGCAAGGTGGTCTAACTGATGACCATTTGGAGCCCACACTAAGGAGCAGGCCATGCTTAGCATCATGGAAGAGGGAACAGTGAAGACTCATTGACCCAACTGACCTTTTTTTTTTTGGGTATCTGGGATTGAACCCAGCGCTTCACCACTGAGTTACATCTTCACACCTTCTTTGGTTTTTATTTTGAGACAAGGTCTCACTAAGTTGTTCAGAGCCTTGCTAAGTTGCTGAGGCTGGCTTTGAACTTGTGGTCCTCCTGCCTTGGCCTGTCAAGCCACAGTAATCACAAGAGTGTGCAACCACACTGGGCTCCACTGACCAAATATTAAGCCAAAAAAAGATTACAAAGAAATTTCAAAAGATACAAAAGAAATAATACAGAACATATTCTTGGAATAGAAAATTAATAACAAAATGGAAGAGAAAAGAAGCACAAGTCTAACTTCAGAATTTACAACTCACTTAAAAAAAACTCCAGTCAATAAAGTCAAAAAGTTGCAAAATATGTAGAAAATAGTAATGATAAGAACAAGGAAAGTGGGCTGGGATTGTAGCTCAGTGGTAGAGCACTTGCCTCGCACGCATGAGACCCTGGGTTCGATCCTCAGCACCACATACAAAGCAATGAAATAAAGACATTGTGTCCATCTATAACTAAAAAAAAAAAATATTAAAAAAAAAGAACAAGGAAAGTACCAAGTCAGCATACAATTAATAAACAATTAATAAATCAATTCCAAAATTGGTTGAGACTAAAAGTACTAAACTCAAGCAAGGGAAAAGAAAACAAAACACACAAACTGGGATATTCAGATATTGATGAAGTCTTTAATCACCCTAGACCTCACAGAAGTGGCCAGAAGCCCTGTGGCTCACAATAAACTTGTGAACAAGGAAATACCTGGGGGATACTAACCATAGAAACATTTTCATAAAGAGACCCTTGATGGCTGATTTGAGCTACTGCCACCATTCAATGTCACCTTCAGACCTAACTCTGTGCAGGAAGAGCAAAAATATTCGTAGCTTCCCAGAAGCCCCTGGTGGAATTAGGTCATGAGCCACCCAGTTCACGCTGGGATTTCTCTGAATCTCACAGGGAAATGAGAGGGGGGCTGGAATATAATAACCACACTCCCCAACAAGGCAGGAAGGAGAAATGTCCCCAATGCATTTGGTTTTCTTTGAGGCTCCATTAGGTTCCATTGATCATTTGTCTGTTTTGGCACCAAAGCTGCACTCTTTTCATCACAGCCAGTTCATAGTGTTTTGGGATCTCTAGTTAAAGCAAGGTTTGTCTTGGCTGATCTTGTGTGTATGATTGTCGAGTTTCACCATACTCAGGTAGGGGGAAAACGGATAGCATATTTGGGGGTCTTTCAAGCCCCATTATGCCTTTGTTCCCCTTTATTCCACTCTCCTACCTCTCCCTTGGTGGTGACCTTTTTCATCTTTATCAGAATGGGAAGTAAATGTCAATCCTGATGATGTAAAATTAAAGTGTAACGGATACAAAATGATCAAAATAACATTACTACTGAAAGTTAGCACCTGTGTTCCCAGCTACTTGGGAGGCTGAGGCAGGAGGATCACATGCTGGAGGCCAGCCTGGGGAACTTAGCAAAACCCTGTCTTGAAATAAAAAACAGAAAGGGGCTTGGAATATAGCTAAATGGTAGGTGCTGGCCCAGCATGTATGGGCCTCTGGGTTCAATCCCCAGCAACACAAAAAAGAAAGGAAAAGGGGCTGGGGTATGGCTCAGTGGTAGAGCGCCTGCCTAGTGTGCGTGAGGCACTGGGTTCGATTCTCAGCACCACATATAAATAAATAAATAAATAAATATCCATTGACAACAAAAAATATTAAAAAAAAAGAAAGGAAAAAAAGAAAAGAAAAAAATCAAAAGTTAGTGGCACGAGAGGTTTAAGTGCACTGTTTAAACTATAAAAACTAAAGATAACAGTATAAATACCACATATGGTGTGTCAAGGACTCCCAAGACCACAGTCCATAACACCCAGGCCTACTCAGTTAACTCCATTCTGCAATAGAAACCTACTGCTCTGTTTTGTGCATAGGTTGACTCAAATGGTTGAAAAACAAAAACAAAACTTCTCATTATGATGTCTACATAAATATTTTTCAATGCTAGGTCAAGAGAAAGAATGTTAAGATTATACTTCCTTCTCATAAGTCTAATTTATTGATCCAAGCACTTTCTTACCATCACGGTCTCAATGAATTCCCTTTTCTTACCCACCATCAATTGGTGATATTATGATATATTTGACATTGCTTCTTATTTTGATGGTAACTTTCTTGTACAGTTCTTTCCCCTGACGTTTCTAATTGTTTTTCCTTATTTTCTTGTACTATTTATCATCATCATATCCAACTTCTTCAAACTCCCAAATATACCATCTAACATGTTGAGTTCACAAATATTTGTTTTGTTTCTAACACTTAGACTCCTCTCTCCCATTCTCCTCCTCCAACCAAGACTGATTGCCAACCAGGCCTTCTGCCCAGTTGGCGTCCCTGGTATTTCCTGTCACTGTCCTCCTGGCTTAGAGCCATTGTCTTGTGGATCCCACAGCTTCCTTCTTCTTGGCTTACACCCTTGTTTTGGTGCAGAACATCCTCAAGTAGCTTGCTAAGAAAGTATATTTGAATGGTAAATTTTCTTAGCTCTTACATATCTTAAAACTATTTTTATTCCATTGTCACACTTGATGGGTATTTTGGCTGGTGTAGGATTCTGTATTGCAAATCATTTTCTATTGGAATTTAGAAAGCATTATCCTATTTGTTTCTTGCTGCCCTATTATTTCTCATCATCCAGTGTTGTTCTTTATTATCTTTATTTTTTGCAGTTCTATGGGTTGGACCCACTGGCACTTGATGACTAAGCTACATCCACAGCACTTCTCATTTTGAAAAAAAATTTCTGATAGGGTCTCACTAAATTGCTGAGGCTGGCCTGGAACTTGGAATCCTCTTGCCTCAGCCTCCAGAATAGCTGGTATTACAGGTGTGCACTACAGAGCCTGGCTTGTGGTTTATTTTTCATGAACACTTGTCAGTTGCTTGCTAGACTTCCTAGATTATTCCTCAGTCTTTATATTTTCTCTCATATTTTTTGTTTCTGCTGTTTTGCTCTATTTTCTGGGAGACTTCTTCAGTTTTATATTTCGATATTCCTAATGAAATTTGAACTTCAATAATCAATTTTTTTTGCAATGCTGAAGGATCCATCCTGGGGCTTTGCACATATTAAGCAAGCAATATACCACTGAACCCCAGACAGTGATCATATTTTAATTTCCAAGAATTCTTTCTTGTTTTCCAGTTGCTATTTTTACATAGTAGTGTTCTTGTTTTATGGATTCAGTACTCTTAGTTTTTTGAATATGCTCAATTAAAATGTGGGTTTTTTCATAGGTACCCTGTATTTCTGGGATTCCAATTTCATTTTTTTTTCTGTTTATCTATACCCCTTTTTGTGTTGAAGGCTTTGTTCCAATTTCTGATGCTATTTAGTGATGGGTTTATTTTTAATAAAGAAGAATTGGAAAGCTATTGTAGATTTAATTTGCTATTAGGAAAATAGGTCTGTTTCTCTGCCATGACTGTCCTCTGTGTAAGGCAGGGAGCTGAGGAGCCGAGATCCTATCCCCTACAGGCTAGAATGGGGAAGAAATTGTTCAAATTGTTCATAGTCAACTTCTATGCTGGAATCCCTAGTTCTCCCCAGATTTCATTAAATTTCTTTAGGTGTTTTCCCTGTAGGCCTGTGCCAGCTCCCAGCTCAGCTGTCTGGTGGGGGAGAGGAGGTTCTAACTGGAACCATCATCCTGTATTGGGACCTTCAGTTAATCCCGATGTGTTCAGTTCTGTTTAATTTCATTATCTTCTACCACATGCCCGCTAATTCTGACTCTCTAATGTTATATCTGGCAAAATGGCCTCTACCTCCTCTGTAGCTCCTTTGTCAAATATTTTCAGCTGGATTTTTCAAGCCTACTTTATTCATTGACTAACTTCCATCTGCATCTTAAAAACTGTTGAAATCTGTCCATGGATGACAACCTTACATCCTCACCAAAGTCTCTTCACTCTAATGGGTTTATTCCTTTCTGTTCCTTGACATTTCTCTTTCAGTGAGCTTCTAAGAGCAAAGAAATAAAACTCTGCATGTGTGCATGCACTCATGAATGTGAGTGTGATATATCAGAATCAATTCATGGCTTATCTTTTTTCTATTGTAAATGTACTTAAACTTTTAATTGTCTAGATGACCACTTTGGCCACATTTCCTAGGTTTTGATATGTAGGACTCTCACTGTTGGTTATTTCTGAACAAAATCATTTTAGTTTTTGTTTCTTCTTTAACCAGAGTTATTTTGCAACCTGTTTTAAAACTTCCAGGTAGAGGGCTGGGGTTGTGGTTCAGTGGCAGAGCGCTTGCCTAGCATGTGTGAGGCACTGGGTTTGATTCTCAGCACCACATATAAATAAATAAAATGAAAGTCCGTTGACAACTAAAAAAAAATTTTAAAAAAAACTTCCAGGTAGAAATTGGGTTTTTGTTTTGTTTGAATTTTGCCCAGCCTTTTGTTTCTAATTTTTAATTTTATTCCATTGTTTGCAGAGGCTATGATCTGCATGATTTCTATATTTTGGAAATTACCGAGATTGGTTTTTGGTGGCCTAATGCACAAGCAACTTTAGAGATGTTCTATAGTGTTTGATTCTTTTTTTTTTTTAAGATGAGGTCTTGCTGTGTTGACCAGACTGGCCTTGAACTAGTAATCTTCCGGCCCCAGCCTTCTAAGTAGCTGAGATTACACACATGCAACACCACACCTGAGTTCATAAATGGCTGAAGCACATTTTCATTTTTATTTTTGTGGTATCATCTGGGATGTTACTTCCAAAATTTTGAACTGTTTTACCCTTCTCATTTTCCTTTTGTTATTTTGGGTTTGTTTTTCTAAAACATTTTGTTGTTTGTTGTTGTTGTTGTTGTTTTTGGTACTGGACATTGAACTCAGGGTTACTCGACCACTGAGCCACATCCCCAGCCTTATTTTGTGTTTTATGCAGAGACAGGGTCTCACTGAGTTGCTTAGCGCCTCACCGTTGCTGAGGCTGGCTTTGAACTCGCGATTCTCCTGTCTCAGCCTCCCTAAGTGCTGAGATGACAGGTGTGAACCACTGCACCTGGCTCTAAAACATTTTAAGTCCCTTTTATTCAACCTAAGGAATGGAATCTCTCCTTCATTATTTCTTTCCAAAAATTTCTTGGGTTTGGGGTGCTCAGTGGTAGAGAACTAGCTTTGCATGTGTGGGGCACCAGGTTCTATCCTCAGTACCACATAAAAAATAAATAAAGGCATTGTGTCCATCTAAAACCAAAAAAATATTTTTTTAATTTCTTGGCTTCTAGTTTTGTATATAGTTCTTCCCAATCAAGAATTAACTTGTAGCCGGGCGCAGTGGCTCACGCTTGTAATCCCAGCACTTTGGGAGGCTGACACAGGAGAATCGCGAGTTCAAAGCCAGCCTCAGCAATGGTGAGGTGCTAAGCAACTCAGTGAGACCCTGTCTCTACATAAAACACAAAATAGGGCTGGGGATGTGGCTCAGTGGTTGAGTGCCCCTGAGTTCAATCTCTGGTACCAAAAAAAAAAAAAAAAAAAAAAAAAGAGCTGGGGCTGTAGCTCAGTGGTAGAGCGCTTGCCTCGCATGTGTGAGGCCCTGGGTTCGATCCTCAGCACCACATACAAAACAATAAAATGGACATTGTGTCCATCTACAACTAAAAAAATATTTTAAAAAAATTAACTTGTTATAATCCACAAAACTAATTGGATTTTAATAAGGGGAAATAATTTCCAGATTAATTTATGAAGAATGACATTTTCATTTTTTAATTAAAAATTGTTTTTCTTTTCTTTTCTTTTGAGAATTGGCATATTTATTATGTTTACTCTTCCCTTCTAGGAATAAGGTAGCTTCTATTTTTTCAAGTCTTCTATGTATTTCAGTAAAGTTTAATATTTAGATAGGTTTTGGCATTTGGCATGTGTGTGTTACTGGGGATTGAACCCAGGGGCACTTTGCCACTGAGTCCCCAGCCCTTTTTATTTTTTATCTACAGACAGAGCCTCACAAAGTTGATTAGGGTTTTGCTAAGTTGCTGAGGCTGTAGCCTCAAGCTTGCAATCTCCTGCCTCAGACTCCTGGGTCACTGGGATGTCAGGCATGCACCACCATGCCCAGCTTGATTTTCCACTTTTAAACCATCCTTGCATTCTTAGAATAAAATCCACTTTGGTTATGATATATTATCATATCCTGCTGGATTCAGTGTATTTGTCTAGAATTGTCACATATATTTCCATCTCCTGTGTCATACTTTCCTTGGCTCTTTATAGTAGTTACATTATTCTAAAACATAAATGTGGAAAAAATTTCTTTTCCAATATTGGAATCGCCTACTCATTAAATACTTGATAGAACTCATCTGTGTAGCTCTCTGGACCTGTGTTTGTGCACGAGGTGATAGCTTTTTTCAATATATTGTCGATTTTTTTGAGGTCATTGGAGTCCATTTGGGTATTCTGTTTTTAGAGTCAGTTGGTAAGCTGTACTTTTGTAGGAATTTACTTGTTTTCACGTTTACTGGCATATAGTTATTCAGAATAACTGCATAAACTTTAAGAAAATCTCTATCATTCTATGGTTATATCCCCTTTTCATTTCCATTATAATATACTTGCTTCTTTTCTTCTTATCAAGCTTATTAAAGGGTTGGCTTTTGTTGTTCAACTTTTCAAAGAACCAGGTTTTGATTTCCTCAATCCTGTCTCTTGTTTGTTTCTATTTCATTAATTTCTGATTGACTTTATTTTTCTTTTATCAACTTTCTCCAGCTTTCTTCTGCTTTTACAGCTTTTTAAGTTGGATGTTCAGCTTGTTAACATGTTGGCTGCTTCAGCTGCAGCTTTAGACTCCAGCCTCACACACTCAACCACCTACTCCAACATCTCTACTTTCACACCATTAGAGTTGGGGCACCTGAAGCTTAATATGATCCAAGGAGACTTCTGAACATGTGCTTTTTCTTGATGAAAGCTATTCACTCAGGTGCTCCTGACCAAAACTCAGGCATCATTCTTGTTTCTTGTCTTTCTCTATACCCTACATCCAATCCTTTCTGCTCAATCTCAAAAATATATCTTAAATCTCAGAACACCACTGCTACCAATCTAGTTAAAGCCACCATCCTTTCTCTCCCCCAGATTGTTCCCAGGGTCTTCTGATGGGCCTCTTGCTCCTAGTTTCATCCAGCCATGGCCAGTTCTTCACTCTCCACCTACAACATAGATCTGATGATGTCAGCTCCTGACTCAAAATCAAATCAAGGGCTTCTCGTCTTAGAATAAACTCCCAATTCTCATGGCACTGTCTAGCCACATCAGTCCCCATATTCCCAATATTCCAGGTTAGGCCTTTGAACTTGACTGAAATGTTCTTTCCCCAGATATCCATATGGGGTAATAAAATTAAGGCAAAAGCTAGTGGATATCCAAATAGTACTCCTTTTACCCTTTATCTCAAAGCCCTTATGTCTATGTAGAATCACACTTATTTGAATGCTTAGAATATCACTTCACTGTCTTGTTTAGTACTGTGCATTGAGTTGGGAACAGTACCTAGCACATAGCAGGTATTAGATAAATGGGGGCGGGGGCGGGGAGCCAAATCAGAATCCCAAGTTTCCTTGTTAAGCATAAAAGTAGCAGGGCTAGGGTTGTGGCTCAGTGGCAGAGTGTTTGCCTGGCACATGTTAAGCCCTGAGTTCGATCCTCAGCACCACATAGAGATAAATAGATAAGATAAAATTGTCATGTCCATATACAAGTAAAAATAATTTACGAAAAGAATAAAACTAGCACAAGAAGCATTGGATGGATTGGTTGATGACTGGTATCAGGGCAAGGTCGCCTTAACAAACACTCCTGCTCTAAACACCCGATTGGCTACAACTTTCCTCATACTTTAAAATATTTTCCTGAAACAATTGCTGGATATCAGCTTCAAGTCACTCAGTCTAAGAAGACGAACAGCTGGATCTCGCTCTCAAATTGTTTTCCGGGCAGAGCTAAGCGCTGCTTCCACTGTGCTCCCACTGCCCCTTCTACACACCTCCACCAAAACATCAGATCCAACAATGACAGGTCTCAAACGGGCTTGGCATGCACCCTCTTCCCACGCCAGAGTTCCGCGAAGGCCGGGACTGTGATTTGTTGTCGGTTTATTCCCCGCCCCTAAGAGAGTGTGGCACCCGGCAGGGTAAAGTGAAATAATGCAACGGTTAGGCCTGTTAAACCGTGTCCCTCGGCTTGGAACAACGCCGGGCTCCAGGGCAGGCAACTTTGATGGTTTAGTGAAGATCATTTAAAGAAAATGCCGGCACACTAAAATGCTTATTGCGACGTACTCGGTGCGTTTTGTGGACAGAGTCAACCGCTCGGTAGGGCAGCGCAAATAGGCGACCTGAGCCTAGGCCTTCGTTTGCCCCAACATCCACAAGGCCCCGTTAATCCATAACATTTAAATTCCGCCCACTAAACCAGCCCCTCCGCGCCCAAGCCGCCACTTTTCCCCAAATGACGGCTGAAGGCAACCAATCAGCATCTGGACAGGGGTCCGCCCCCTTTTCCCTGGCCGAAACGGACAAGATTTCCCGCCAATTGAGGGCGTCGCCGCTGAGGCCCCGCCCCAGATTGGCCACCCCGGCCAATAAAGGGCAGGCTTGCGGCGGTGCCGAAGGCGGGGCGTGAGCGCGCAGGTGCAGCAGCGCGCAGGCCGGCCGGGAGGGCGGGGCGCGACGTCGTCCGTGCGGGGTCCCGGCGTCGGCGGCGCGCGCGCTCCCTCCTCTCGGAGAGAGGGCTGTGGTAAAAGCCGTCCGGAAAATGGCCGCCGCCGCCGCCGCCGCGCCGAGCGGAGGAGGAGGAGGAGGCGAGGAGGAGAGACTGTGAGTGGGACCGCCGCGGCCGCGGGCGGGGACCCTTGCCGGGGGGCGGGGGGTAGGGGCGGGACGTGGCGCGGGAGGGGCCCGAGGGGTCGGGCGACACGGCTGGCGGATGGCGTCCCTCCTCTCTACCCTCCCCCTCCCGCTGCCGCCGGTGGCGGCTCTCTCCTCGGTCCATCACCCGTGCTCACGGGTGACCGTCCTCGTCGAGGTCTCCCGGAGCCACCTTCGCCTGGCGCCCCCCTTCCTCCGCCCTCTGCGTGCATCCCGGCCCCCGGCGCCGCGGGCGCCCCTGTCGCCCGGGCTTTGCCTGTCGGGGCTGCGCGCGCTCCTGCCCTTCTTGGGGCTTCGGGCCGCGGCGCCGTCGCGCGCCCGCGGCCCCGGCCTCTCCCTGGATCGCGCTCTCCCCTCTCCCTCCCTCGCGCAACCCCTCTCCCGTTACTCGGCCCCCCCACCGGCGCGCGTGCGCAGTCCACCTCCCGTCGGGAGAGTGCGCCACAAGGGCTCCTGCGCTCTCACCCCCATCTCCAGGCTTTGCCTCCCCCTCCTTCTCGCCCATTCCATGACTTTCTGCCCCCACTGCGAGCGAATCGGTCAACCAGCTCCTTTCCTCATCTAACAGGAATAAGTAGGTGGGGAATTATTGTCCTCCCACAAAAAGGACCAGACATTGTGTTCCTGGATCTCACAACTCATCATAAAGAAGTGGTTATAGTTCCCATCAAGAACCGTGGGTAGGGGACGGTGCGTCCGGCAGCACCTAAGGCTTTTTGGTGAGACTGTGCCCCAGGGTGCTCAGAGGTTCTTTGGGGGTGCTGTGGCTTCGGAATATGAGCGCCCTCCCATCTACCCCCCCCCTTCGCCGGCGATCTTCCAGTTACATAAGTGGAGTGGGACATAGTATGCAACGGGTTCTGTCGCCCTGGAGTGCTCAGGATCACCAGTACCAGATGGGGCAAGTTCATTGCATCGCTGTGACTCCTGTCGATTGTCTCTGAAAGTTTATTCTCCTTTTAGTTTGGTTATGACTGAATCACCCAAACTGAAACTCAGGTGACTTTTATGTGGCAGTGGCAATATTTTCTGTGGTTTTGTACTGAAGATTTGAGGTCATTGTGAAGAGCCTAGAACGATTGCTCTCACAGAGGAGACCCTTTAAGGCGTTGCTAAATATGGACCCCCAGGGGGAAAGGCTTGCTGGGAATACCTCTATAGCGGTTGCTTCTGTTGTGAATGTGTTTGGGTATGGGTTGGTCACAGCAGAAATGGGCTCCACCACAAAATTGATATTCCTGACTCATGGTCAGGCAGATGTGTGTTTCTGGTTATTTTTCCAGGAACACAAATGGGCTCTGCCAAGCCATCCGCAGGTTGTGTCTCCATTGTTCGGGATCATTACCCCAAACTATGAGATGATAGAATCAAATTCAGGGGGTGGTTGGTGATCGTGGAACCAAACCTACTGGTGTGTGATGTTAAGTGGCTTAGATGTTGTAGGACTCTTACAAGTTTTAGGTATTTTGTTTTACTATAAAAATGAAGCATTTTTCTAGCCTGGGTAGTAAAATTGCACTAATAGGCAATTATTACTCTAGGGGAGAATTTAGGGGTTTTGTGGATGGAATTTTTATCTGAATCTCAGCAATTTTAGTTAATAACAAGACTAAGCTGACCTCTTGGGTCTTTTGAAATATGCTAGTCCCTATGAACAGACAGGGTCTGGATTTTTTGGTTATTTTGGGAATTTCCACCAGGGATTTAGGGAAATAGGGTTATATATGGGCTTTTCAGGGTTTCTCCTGCAAGTCCCAGTCAGAAAGCCTAGGAAACACTTGCTGTTATTTTCTTATCTGGATATGTCAACCTTAAAGAGCACAATCTAGTAGAAGTTCCGTTGATTGTAATAAGTTACTTTAGATCACACATTCGTGGCATGTCAGCTACGTGGCTGATTACTGGGGTACATTCGCTTCCACATAGACACACAAGCCTCACTTCACAATGACTCTGAGATTTGTAAACCTGAGCCTGGGATGTGATAACTTAAAGTCTGATTTGTTTTCATAGTTGGCAATATGTTTGCCTTCTCAGGTGCCCCTCCAATTACCTGTTTCTTATATACCTCTCTCTAGCTCTTTGGACTGTGCACGCAGCTTCCAGAATTTAGTTTCTCTGTAAAGTGCCTGGTGGTATCTGAAGTCAGCCTATGCTTACAGCTTGAAAAAACCATGTACAGCTTTCTTGCTAGTACTGGCCTGTCACGCCTTCCTATTTCCTCTTGTTAAAAATTTGCCTTGAATGCTTTAAACCTAGAGTACCAGGTCTTGTAAGAAAACATCGTGTCGTCAGCTCTGACTTTTTTGCTATTTGAATCCTGAGGTGTGGGGCACGACACAGAAAACAGTGTGTTTGGAGGGTTATGATACAGTTTTGCATTCTGTGTTTGTATGTTTATAATCTCCAGCCAAAGTGGTTTTCCCTGCCTCCATTACCTCTATGAGACCTAATCTAGTCGAATGGGGAGGCAAGCTGTGAAGTTCAAAAGAAAAACTGGCTGAATGAGTCCAGTACACTGTTTCCCCCCACTATACACACCTTCCTCCGTGTGGAGATGGGACAAGAGTATCTTTAACCTACAATAAAGAACAGTAGAGGTAAATTTGTTAGATTCTTGCTGGAACCAGATTTCCTCCTCCCATGTACCTGCCAGGACTATTTCCATGATAATTGATGTATCCTAGAACCCATAATCTTTTATAAAGGTGACTACCAGTGGGGATGTTTTAATTGAGTAAGAACAGTTTGTCACCACGCTTCCTGAGTTATCTCTGGGGAGGAGAGAATCACAGAAAATGTTTGATATTTGTAGTAACCAGTGTTTTAAGCACAGGATGGTGAAGTGCAGTCCTTGACTGCTGAGGTCCACGAAGTGTGGCAGGACACCTGCTTGTTTTCACTGCCTTCTGCTATGGTGACATTTGTGCAGAGCAGTCTCGTGTGGCTGGCAGTTTTTTTTGTTGTTGTTGTTGGGTAGAGAGCATTATTGCCATTCCAGTGGGATAACTTTGTCTGCATTTCTTCCATATAAGTCTTTTCTAGACACATTACTGTTGTCTTATCAAACTACTGTGCCTTTATATCATTTCGGATAGGACCAGTGTAAATAGCTTCTTCCTCCTTAGATGTGCTCTTCTGCTTTCCGTGGTTCTCTTCTGCCTTTCTCTTGCCAGGAACCTTTTCCTTTTGAAAGCTTGATTTGTACATCATTGCTTAAATACTTGGTTCCACCACTTTGATGGTAGGTATATATGGTGTGGGGTATGGAGTGGGGCAGGAATTTGGGGGCAGGCAGTCTTCCCCACTCCCATGTCAAGTGGAGGAGGATGGTATGCCCATTCCTTTAGAGAATAAAGCCTCTTTAACTTCTTCAAGGCACTCTGTTAAGTCTGCTGTTGTGTGGATGGATGTGTGCTCACCACAGTGTGTAGCTGTTTTGCAGCTACTGCAGACGTCTGGACTCTAGTGGTCCTGAAGCTGACAGGACCAAGCCTGGGTGTATTTGTCTTCCTTGCCAAACAGCTGTGCGTGTGCGTTGTGTGTGTGTGTGTGTGTACACACCTGCTTTATCAGGTTTTCACCTAACTGGACTCATTTTCTGGCTTTTTTTTAACTTCAAAAAATCTTGAATTAATTAAAGATCTCAAACTTTCAAAGCTGGAAGGAACCTTAAACCAGCTCCCTCAGTTTACAAGTAAGACAACTTGTGGTCTAGGGAAGTTGGGACTTTTCCAGGGCCTCCTAACCAGGATACTGGTTTGGTTTTTATTATACAGGTAACCAAGAAATTTTGTTAACTTCTGAGATTTCAAAGCATTCTATGATTTGACTTTTGTCTAAAGGAATTATGTGGATTATGAAGCTTCACTGTACCTCAAAAGATAATTTCAGGTGGCAGCCAAGTAGTTATCAACCAGCCAGCCAGCCCAGCCATAAAGGACTTGGTTGGTATTGCCTTTCTCTAGTGATTGTGCAGATAGTTTCTATATTGTATATGCTTACCTTTTGTTTTTAGTCTTACCTTTTGTTGGGCCAGAAGTTAGCCAATATGGGGCAGTTTAGATTTTAACAAGGAGATGATGACTGTCTTAATAAGAAAAGTCCTTATTGAACATGTGTTCAAAAGCAGAAGAGGAACTATCAAACTACTCAGTTTGCTGGACATGAGAGATTTACTGATCTGAGAGGCTTAAAAGTGATTGCTCTGAAATAGACTTGCATATTGTAGATGATGACTTCGGATCTCCTGGGGTGCTTGGTTTCCCTTGGTACTTTTTTCCTCTCAGGGTTAAAGCCCCTTCATGTGATGATACAGCAGCTCTTTATAACTTAAGCTGCTTGAAAAAAAAGGGGGGAAACTTTGCCTCTGGATCTTGGGTGTTCTTTTGGGGATGCTATTTTGATGTTGCATGTTCTCTTGAACACATTCTTTACCCCAAGTATTTCTGTGTAATGCAGTAGAAGAAATACTTGCCAGAAATCACCTCTTGTGATGTTTTTAGTGTCAAAGTGTCCCCCAAAGGTTTACAAGACCTGCAATAGTGTTGACTCTAACAAGCATGAATCTTTCCTTCATTTTAGCACTGTGCATTATGTGCCAGTAATTTGCAGTTTATCCTTTGTTTCTAGCTAGGTGAGTTGGGAAATTTAGTACTTTGTCTATGTGTTTATCTTCAGAATGTCCCAAATAGCCCTGGGAAAAAGGTCATGCAGCTCAATGGGGGCTTTCAACTTACGATTTTCTTTGTTTTAGGCTCCATAAAAATACAGACTCACCAGTTCCTGCTTTGATGTGACATGTGACTCCCCAGAATACACCTTGCTTCTGTAGACCAGCTCCAACAGGATTCCATGGTAGCTGGGATGTTAGGGCTCAGGTAAGTAACCTTCCTTTTTTTTTTTTTAGTATATGTCCTGGTTTGGCCATCTGTTTTTAAAAAAAAAGGAAAAAAAGATATACAACTCTTGGATAGTATAAAAGTACCCCAAAGACTAAAGACATAACTGTGCCAAACTGTGCCATATAATAAAAAAAAGTCACTTCCCTGAGCCCTGAAAGGTCAGTTTGGGTAGAGTTACTTGGTAACTACAGCGTGATCTGGGGGCGGGAGTCAGATTAGAGCCGGAACTGGTGATCTGCAACTTCAGTTCACCTTGAAGCAGGTTAGCTGAGCTGAGAGCACTTGTCGTGAGCTCTTCACCTGCACTGCTGCTGTTGCCTAGTGGTCTTCAGCATGCTGCTTTGTTGGCTTTGGTTTTGGGTAAATGTCTTACTGGTCAATGTTAGTGAGCTGTGGTAATGCATTTTCACACGTGGGAACTGGTGTATGGTCCCCTAGAAGGATGCCCTCCTAAAAGCTGTCGCAGAACAGCAGAGCTCATGGCTAGTAGCATGTGCTTTGTGCACTCTTCCCCTGGAGACTAAAGAGAACACCCAGATACACATCTGGCTCTTGGGACTCTAGAGTAGGATGAGTGCTTTTTGAAAGGCTGGGACCAAGACACTCATGTGTTTTATCACCTGCACTTTGGACTGCTTTGGTACCATTGTGTGGATTGTAGTTTTGTAAAAATGAGTTGTTCCTTAATTTCTCAACTATCAGACTCAACATCTCAAGCTTTTTCTTTTTTGATCAGTGGTCACTCCACATTTGGTATTTTGACACCTGGATTTCAAAAATTCTGTGTGGTAAAGTAGAATGTTTCAATTGAATTTTCCCTTTTCTTTGCCTACAAAAAAAATATGAGTTTTCACATATGCTGCATTGTGATTCTGGGTGAGACCCCAGGTAGCACTTTGTTGTGTCTCTAGTGATTTCTGACACCTTACTATAAAGCTGTTGTAGATATCCATTACAAAAAGTCGTTTAGGGATTATATAAGGGGTTCAGGTGGTGGAGAACAGAAGATATGGAAGGGAGTAAAAGAGCATCATACTGCCTCCAAGTCTTGAATTCAGTTCCACTCCTGATCCTGTAATTCAAATTGTCATTCCCCTTTACTGCTGCGGGGTGTGCTCTGGGCCTGGCTGACAGAACTTTCTTTGTATTCCACATATTTATGCTGGTGGGAGTTGTATGGCTAGTACTTTGTGCATTGTCTCATAAATTGTGTGGACTAAATGTAAATATGGGCAGTGAATGGATTTCTTCTGGTAGATGTTAGGCCTGGGATGTGGTTTGTGTTTTTAATAGTCTTTTTCTCTGGTTTAAGAATGGATATATAGGGGCCGGGATTGTAGCTCAGCGGTAGAGCGCTTGCCTCTCATGCGTGAGGCCCTGGGTTCGATCCTCAGCACCACATACAAAGCAATAAAATAAAGACATTGTGTCCATCTACAACTAAAAAAATATTTAAAAAAAAAAAGAATGGATTTATAGGGCTGGGATTGTAGCTCAGTGGTAAAGCACTTGCCTCATATGCATGAGGCACTGGGTTCGATCCTCAGCACCACATAAAAATAAACAAATAAAATAAAGATATTGTGTCCATCTACAACTAAAAACATATTTTTAAAAAAGAATGGATTTATAAAATAGGCTGTGGTGACATACTATATGTTTCTCCTAAGAAATGTACAAAGGAAGAGATTTTTTTAAAAAAATCTGATTTATTATGAATGAGAAAGACAGTCATTTGAGCTCAAAGGATAGAACTTGTCTTTGGTAGAAAAAAACTTTATCTCTTATTATTTTTCATTTTTTTAAAATATTTTTTAGTTATACATGGACACAGTGTCTTTATTTTGTTTGTTTATTTTTATGTGGTGCTGAGGATCGAACCCAGTGCCTCACATGTGCGAGGCAAGCACTCTGCCACTGAGCCACAGCCTCAGCCCCTTATTTTTCATTTTAAAGAAAGTATAAAACTGGAGCTGAGGCTATGGCTCAGCGGTTGAGCAAAACAAAATATTAAAAAAAAAGAAAGTATAAAACTAATACATGTTTTTATAGAAAAAGTAAATCACCTAAAAGTTTATCAAATAAAAAAATAGAAACATCTCCTTACTCTGTTCCTACTACCCAGAGTAACCAGTTAGTAGCTTAATGTAGATCCTTCTTTATCTTCTAAGATTATACAAATATGCACTTTTTTGTGTTTTTAGCAAATGGGATAGCATTATTACATATTTCACCTTATATATTTATCTTTGCCTCATTTCTTTTAAATAGCAGTATATTCTGGCACCACCTTACAATCATCCATTTCATTATCCCTGTTAGTTTTCCTAGCAGTTTGCTATTAAAAATACTGTGAGATTGAACTTCCTCTTAAGCCAGTAATTTTGAAGAATGGCTGCTTAGACTTGGAGTTGCTGGTGGGTACTGCCGCATCACCTTCCCAATTGGCTATCTCAGCTCCCAAGGCAGTCTAAGAAAGTGCCATTTAAAAAATATTCTCCCAGGGGCTGGGGCTGTAGCTCAGTGGTAGAGCGCTTGCCTCGCATGCGTGAGTCACTGGGTTCGATCCTCAGCACCACATAAAAATAAATAAATAAAATATATTGTGTCCATCTACAACTAAAAAAATATTTAAAAATAAATAAATAAAAAATAAAAAAAGTAAAAAATATCCTCCCAGAATTGGATATCTATCTTTTAAATTAGTGCTCCTTGGATTATTTCTGAGGCTGAACCTCAGTTATCACTGGCCATTCGTATCTGGTCTTTGTGAATTGCTTGTTCATATTCTGTGTTCATTATTGTATCATGATATTTCTTTGTAAATTGATATGTAAGAGTTTTTTATAATCACTCTTAGGGTATTAATGATGTTAACTGTCAGCATGCAGATATTTTTCCTACTTTTTCATGTGTCTTGATTCTGCTTTTCTTTCAGATGTACAAAATTTCTGTTGATTTGTTTTCCTTTTTTTTTCTCTTATGCTCAGAAAGTCCTTTCCTATTCTGAGAACAGGTCAATATTAACTTGTATTTTCTTTCTTCCTTAAAAAAAACAAATGAAGCCGGGCACAGTGGCGCACGCCTATAATCCCAGCACTTTGGGAGACTGAGACAGGAGAATCATGAGTTCAAAGCCAGCCTCAGCAACGGCGAGGCACTAAGCAACTCAGTGAGACCCTGTCTCTACATAAACACAAAATAGGGCTGGGGATGTGGCTCAGTGGTCGAGTGCCCCTGAGTTCAATCCCTGGTACCAAAAAAAAAAAATGAATGTTGTGCTAGGCACAGTGCTGCCTGTAATCCCAACAGCTCAGGAGGCTGAGGCAGGAGGATTGCAAGTTCAAAGCCAACCTCAGCAACTTAGCAAGGCCCTAAGCAACTTAGTGAGACCCTGTCTCAAAATAAAAAATAAAAAAGGATGGAGCCTGGGGATATAGCTCAGTTGGTAGAGTGCTTGCCTCACATGCACAAGCCCTGGATTCAGTCCCCAGCACCACAAAAAAAGGGCTGGCTGGGGATATGACTCAGTAATTAAGCACCTCTGGGTTCAATCCCTGGTACCAAAAATGATGATGATGATGATGATGATGATGATGATGATGATGATCTGTATTCACACATACTTATTTAATACATTCAAAAGAATCATATAGGTAAGTTGTCCTGTGTCCCATTGTAAAAAAAATACATTTTTGTATTTAACTTTAGAATGAGATGATATCTAGAGCCTATTTAACCAGTTTTATCTTAACCATTGGGTGCACCAGTCATCCAGTCTTCACTTTTTTAAAAAAATCTTATTGTTTTGGTGGAGTTCCCCCACCCCCCTGTCTTTTCCTTTTAGGAACTGGGT
Organism: Xerus rutilus; assembly: GCA_028644305.1. Lineage (NCBI taxonomy): Eukaryota > Metazoa > Chordata > Mammalia > Rodentia > Sciuridae > Xerus > Xerus rutilus. The sequence continues at coordinate 1,261,359 of CM053417.1, forward strand.
ATCAAATCCAGGACTTTGCAAATATGAGGCAAGCACTTTGCTGCTGAACCAGTCTTCACTTTTATCAAATGTTGGCTTCTTTAAGTGAATAAAGTATCTCTTAAGCTTTTTCCTATTTTCTCTATAAAATCGCCTTTTTTCCTTCAGAATCCTTTCTTTGTGAGGCTTGATGGCAGGCCTGTCAGCAGACAGTGGATCATTTTCCCAACAAATTTTTGAGTACCTGGTTCAAGCCAGGGGCATTACTAAACCCTGTAAGTGGCACCACCTTCTTGACTGGGGGCAGGTCTACAGTGCTCGTTCCAAAGGATTCAATATAATAGCAGATCTTCACAAAGTATGTTTTCAATAAACTGGGAATAATCTAGAGAAATGTGTGTGTGTGTGAGAGAGAGAGAGAGAATGAGGGAGGGAAATTCTGACAAGTTAGAGCTTAAGGGCAGGCGGCGACATAAGCAGTTTGTTTTCCAACTTGTGTAATTGCAGACCGATTTTTGCTTTGAATGATGATGATGATGGTAACTTTTTTCTTTTGGTAAAATATCTCCTTGCTACCCTGTTTCCAAACATTTATTCTCTCTGTGGAGCCACCATTACCATTTTCTTCAAAATTTATGTGTGTGGGCTGGTGACACAGCTCAGTGGAAGAGCATGTGCTTAGCATTTGTGAGGCCCTATGTTCAATCCCCAGCAACAAAAATATGTGTGTATGTGAATGTGTGTGTATGCATACATGCATTTAATTTTTACTGAGGCAAAATATATATATATAATTACCATTTAATCATTTTAAGTGTTCAGTTGCATTAAGTGCATTCCCATTTTTAAAATATGTTTATTTTGTTTATTTCATTTTTTTTTGGTACTGGAGATTGAACTCAGGGGCACTGGACCACTGAGCCACCTCCCCAGCCCTATTTTGTGTTTTATGTAGAGACAGGGTCTCACTGAGTTGCTTAGCACCTCACCGTTGCTGAGGCTGGCTTTGAACTCACGATTCTCCTGTCTCAGCCTAAGTGCTGGGATGACAGGCTTGAGCCACCGCGCCCGGCTTATTTATTTCATTTTTTAATGTGGTGCTGGGAATCACACCCAGTGCCTCATGTGTGCTAGGCAAGTGCTCTACCACTGAGCCACAATCCCAGCCCTGCATTCACATTTTTGTGCAGCCATCACTACCATCATCTCCAGAACCTTTCTCATCTTGTAAAATTGAAATTCTATTCCCATTAAATACTGTCAATTTCTCTTCTCTTCCCCCAACCCTCTGGCAACTACTATTTTGTGTCTCTATAAATTTAATTATTCTGGGTACCTTATATTATTGTAAGTTTTTACATATGTGTTTGTTTTGATTATGTGCTTATTCACATAAACAAGGATGTGTGGGAGAGCATTTTTACACATGCTAGAAAATATTGTACGTATTTGCAAAGTTTGCTCTTTTTTAGCTAGTGTATCTTGGAGATTGTTTGGAATCACTTCGTATAAAGTCATATCATTCTTTTTAACTTTTGAGTTTAAATAGTCTATTATATGGGTTGTACTGTAATTTATTTAACCAATTTTCTATTGATGAGTATTTGTGTTTCCAAATTTTAAAATTTCATTAATGCTGTAGTGAAGCATCTTTTACATATACCATTTTGCTCACAGGCAAGTATATCTGTAGGAGAACTTGCTGAAACTATCTGTAAGGGAAAGTGGAACTTGCTGAGTCAAAGGATGTATGCATTTTAAACTTTAATAAATACTGCTAAACCAAGGGTGGCCTTTTAATTGCAGAATTTTAAAGGAAAAACTGCTTATGAGTAGATAAACACAAAATTTATGACTGTAGTATTATTTGTAGAGATTAGAGAATTGCTAATTAGGCTCAGAAAGAAGTGGTTTTCAGCAGTTAGCACTAGAAAACCAAACTTTGGAAGCTTCTTTTTCATCAAATGTGACCTTGTGTGAGCAGAGGATTTGAGGCAGGACTATTTTTTTTTCCACTTGACAAGAGAAATTTCAGCTAGATGTTTGTGAATCTTGAAGAAAATGGAGCATTTTTATGTTGGGGCCATTCTAAGTTGTGGTAGCTGTGTGTGACTCCTGACTGAAGAGGTTCCTTCAGCTGCTGGGCTTCTGCCTCCTTCCTATTAGAGTTTGCATAAAGAGTATCTTGGAAGTATTCAGGGCCAGATTGCTGTTGCTTCATTTCTCTATGACTGTTGTACTTTTTCTTTTTTTGGTACCAGGGATTGAACACAGGGTTGCTTAACCACTGAGCCACATCCCAAGCCCTTTTTTATACTTTATTTAGAAACAGGGTCTCGCAGACTGCTTAGGGGCTCAGCTAAGTTGCTGGTGCTGACTTGGAATTTGCAATCCTCCTGCCTCAGCCTCCTGAGCCACTGGGATTACAGGTGTGCACCACTGTACCCAGTGACTGTTGTACTCTTTATATTGCAATACTTTATTCATATTATCTGTACTAGTTGTCAGCTACTGTGCAAGCTACTAGGGACTATCTCTAACGCAGAGAACTGGCCTAATAGGAGGTACAGACAGATGGTCTGTAACTTTCCAGGGAGCCAACCTCTGTGATGGAGACAAGTGCCACTGAGAAAGCACATTAACATTAGAAGGGATCTCACCTAGACTTGGGGGATGGGGCCAGGGAACAGACTTCTTTGAAAAATGAGACCTGAGGACAAACAATAAGAATCTGTCAGCTAGGTCCAGGAGAAAGCATTGGTGTGGAGAGAGGTTTTATGGAAAGATCAGCTTATCTGGAGGCTCACACTGGAGAGTATCTGTGGAGCTGGGTTAGAGTAGTTCAGAATGTGAAGGTGAAGCAGGAGCAGCAAGCTGGGCCATGTAGAGAGGAGCATTTGTGTTTTTAGAGCATACTCCACAAATGTTCAGGCACTAGTGCACCAGGTATGCCAGGTAGGCTTCATTTGCCTTCTAGGCTATGTCATACTGAGATGTTCCCCTTACCCCAGAAGGCAGTGATGCACTCTGCCCAAATATCCTGTTCCCTTTCCACCCTGTACTCTTCTAGAAGCTATATGCCCTGAGCAAACTTCTGTCGTGTTCCCACCTCACCCATTGGACACCCAGGGCTCTCACTCCATGTATCTTCACAGAACCTTTCATCCTTCTACTTCTCCTCCAGGAGACCCAGAGAGATTCATGAAGATGGGGCTTCCCCTTCTCCAACATAGTTTATTCTCTAATGCTCAATAGTGCCAGTCTGTGAGGAGAGCAGGAGTTATCTGTGGTACTAAATGCACTGCTTAGTTTGCCTGATTTTGGGGGGGGGTGGTATTAGAGATTGAACCCAGTGAGAGTGGGGCTCTACCATTGAGCCACATCCTCAGCCATTTTTATTTTCCATTTTGACACAGGGTTTAGCCTCCTGGCAGCTAACAGGCATGCACCACCACACCTGGCCTTTTTTTCCCCCTGTAGTGCTGGGGATTGGACCCAGGGCCTTGAATATTCTAGGCAAGCACTGTACGGTTGAGGTATGCCCCCAGTCCTTCCTGATTTTTATTTATCATTTTTAAAAAGATTTTCATGGTGAAGGAACTGTGTGTGAGCAAGCTTCCTCCTGTCTTGTCATGGACCAGATCTACCCTGAGGAACTACTGTGGACAGCACCTCTGAAACCCCAGTCCTGGACTCAGGAAGTGGAACTGGAGCCTCCTCCCTGCTCCTCTGTGCTGCCTGCTCTTCCACCCTCCCTAGATCATTCCAAGGTTCTCCCCAGCCTCTATACTCTGCTCACGCAGCTACTGAGCTTCTTCCCACCAAGACTTAGGAAGTGTTAGCAGTTTGCTATATTCATGTCACCTTTCTTTTATGGAATTAAAAAATGACAACTCCAGCTAAATTGCAGCCCATGGTTGCACTCACTGCCCTGCTTCCCTAAAGTAGCTCATCCCCTAAAGGTGATTGGGATACTCTCCATGCAAGGTTTGTGTTGTACATGACAATATAGACTATTATACTAAAGTATTTCTCAAATTTATAGGATGATATTCTATATGAAACATTCTGCAACTCTTTTCTCCTGGTACTTGGCTTTTGAGCCTAGTTCGTTGTCCTGTGCAGAACTTGTTCATTCAGCTAACATGTCCTTGTGCTGTGGAAGCATTTTTACAACAGAAGCCCCATCCAGAGCCCCAAGGGAGAATGGAATTATAGAGAAACAAGGATTGGCATCTGGTTTATGTTTATATCTTTGAGTCCTGTTAACCAAGAAGATATTTTATCTCTGTTTGTGAAAGCTTTCCACAAAAAAAGGCATCCATTTCTAGACTAATAGGGCAGAGCAAAGGTTTTATTTTTAGATTTGAATAAAAGCTAAGCATGCTTCTGAGATATGGCCATTTCCCCTCGTCCCTATCTCCTTTGCAACATTCCACATTGCTGCTAAACATGAACACTTTCCAGCATGAGCTTACTTTCTACATATGAATCATTTTTTGAAAATATTAAAACATTTTGGTTTCTCTGGGGCTTCTAGTGGTACTTAACTTTTTGCCTTGAAATAAAATTTCATTTATTAAAAAGAAATACATTCATGGGGCTGGGGTTATGGTGCAGTGGTAGCGTGCTTGCCTAGCACGCGGGAGGCACTGGGTTCGATCCTCAGCACCACATAAAAATAAAATAAAGATATTGTGTCCACCTACAACTAAAAAATAAATATTAAAAAAAAAAGAAAAGAAATACATTCAAATATACTAATGTTCTTTATTTGCCTAGTCAGCAAAAGTTGCTCAGCTGTGTTCAATTCTAGATAATCCTAAATTCTCATTATTTGCACTAACAAAGTAGGCATCTTTTATATATTAGATGTCTTTTATATATTAACAAGTTTAATATGTCAAACTACTAAGGGAAAATAAGTTGCTTAAGATATGTAAGTTTGAAGCCTGGCGTGGTGGCTCACGCTTGTAATCCTAGCACTTAGGGAGGCTGAGACAGGAGAATCACGAGTTCAAAGCCAGCCTCAGCAATGGCAAGGTGCTAAGCAACTCAGTGAGACCCTGTCTCTACATAAAACACAAAAGAGGGCTGGGGATGTGGCTCAGTGGTCGAGTGCCCCTGAGTTCAACCCCCGGTACCAACAAAAAACAAAAACAAAGATATGTAAGTTTGAGATTACTTTGATAAGTTGTATTTAAAATTTTTCTCCACACATGGTAACTTATTTGTGAAATATAAATTTCTGTGTTTCTGGGTTTTGTGTTTTTGTAAACAGCAGAAGGTATTAATCCATATTAAGTACTAATTTGCTCTAATATTTTCAGCTGTTTTTGAAATTAGACTTGGCAATAAAATAGACAAACGCCTGCAGTTGTGACAGTTTGTCTTTTTGTTCTGTTTAACTCCAGGATAAATAATTGTAGTGAATTTTTTTCTAGGTTTGTAAGACCATGGTAATAATTAAAGTAGCTATGGAAACTTGAAAGTATTTTTTTTAAGGTGGTATTATCAGTCATTCTTCCAGGTTAAGATAAATAAACAGAAACAATATTTATGAGGTTATTTATTTATTATTTAGGTGCTGAGGATTGAACCAAGGGATGCTCTACATCTGAGTTACATCCTAATCTTTTTTATTTTATTTTTGAGACAGGGTCTCACTGAGTTGCTGAGGCTGGCCTCAAACTTGTCATCCTCCTGCCTCCGCCTCCTGGGTCACTGAGATTCCAGGTGTGCACCACTATGCCCACAAGCTCTATAGTTTTAGTATTCAAGTGAAACATTATTGTGAGAAACAAAATGCATGTAGGCACAAAGATAAAAAAAGATCATAATCACTCATATGATTATACCATACATATAAAAGCACTCTTTAATATATCTTTCAGGGCTGGTGAAGTAACTCAGTGGTAGAGGGCACACCTAGTGTGTGTGAGGCCCTGGGTTTGATTGATTCCCAGCACAGCAAAAATAATTATTTCTAGACCCAGGGTTTTGACTCTGGGGTTTTGAATTCAGGGGTTTGTGACCTTTGTTGGGAAAAGATTCCATTTTTATTTTCACCTATAGTTGTAGACAACAAACCATGGTAGCATTAGGACTACCTATGGGCTGGGGATATAGCTCTTTGGTAGAACACTTGCTTAGTATGTGCAAGACCCAGGGTTTAATCCCCAGCACCAAAAAAAAAAAAAAGGACATGTGACTGTCACCAATAGAGATCAAAGGTGCTTTTATATTATAGTTGTTACAGATATTTTGAAATATCATATGTGGTCTTTACTGCTTCAAACTTTAACCCTAATGGCTACCCTAGATCTGGTTATTTAATAGTTTACTAAAGTAGCACATATTCTTTTTCTAATATTTTTTAGTTGTAGATGGACACAATATCTTTATTTTTTATGTGTTTGTTTTTATGTGGTGCTGAGGATCAAACCCAGTGCTTCACACATGAGAAGCAAGCTCTCTACCACTGAGCCACAGCCACAGCCCCTAAAGTAGCACATATTCTACCATTAATTCTTTTTATTTATTTATTTTTTAATTTTGAGATGAGGTGTTGCTAAGTTGTCCAGACTGATCTTCAACATACAATCCTCCTACCTTGGATTACAGCTTGGATTACAGGCATGCACCACGACACCCAGCTATAATGTTCTTAGTTAATCATTAATCAATTTCTAATCATTTTATTTTATGTATTTCAAAAAATTTTGTGAGGCAGGATCCAAAAGGTAAATGGGTTCATGGCAGAAAAAGGTTAAGAACAGGGCTGGGTTGTAGCTCAGTCGTAGAGCATTTGCCTAGCGTGCGCAAGGCACTGGGTTTGATCTTCAGCACCACATAAAAATAAATAAAATAAAGGTATTGTGTGTCCATCTACAACTAAAAATGTTTTTAAATTAAAAATTTTTTAAATTTAAAATTTAGAAAAGGTTAAGAACACTTGTTCTGTACATTTAATGTTTTCTAGCTAGCATGCAAAGTATAACACGACTAAAACTGTATAAAAGACTATTTACTAGCCGGGTGCAGTGGTGCACACCTATAATCCCAGCACTTTGGGAGGCTGAGACAGGAGAATCGCAAGTTCAAAGCCAGCTTCAGCAAAAGCGAGGTGCTAAGCAACTCAGTGAGACCCTGTCTCTACATAAAACACAAAATAGGGCTGGGGATGTGGCTCAGTGGTTGAGTGCCCCTGAGTTCCCTCCCTGGTACCAAAAAAAAAAAAGACTACTTACTAACACATAAATTGCTTCATGATTAATAGCCCCAAATTTATCTTTGCTGTTGATATTTAAATATTCTTCTGGTCTTATCTACCTGTGTACATGCACATACTGTCCTATGTGAATGGGATCATATATGCTGCTGTAACTTGAATTCTTTCCTCAAGAATATGTTCTGGATATTTCTGCATGCTAGTAAAAGAGTATTTCTATAATAATTTTATCCCTAAACTGAAGATAACTTAATTGCATGAATAACATGAATTTGGGAGAAAAGTTTTCCAGGAAATACAGAAAGAGGAAAAGTAAAAGTCAGTCATATCTGCCATATGCAGATAGATAATGTCTGGATAAAGTTTGTACACCATCATTTTTAATCACTACATTGTATGACTGTGCCTTAAGTAAGGGGCATTTCCATTGTTTCTGCATTCATGGCTGAATGATGTATATGTCTGTGAGCCAACGCTGTTTACACTCAGACCTCCCTCTTGAGCTCCACATTGATGACCTCTTGAGCATCCACTGGAGTTGCTTATAGGCATCTTAAATTTAATAAGTCCCAGACAGAATTCTTGATTTCCCCCCCTTCAAACGTTTTCCTCCTCTCTTCTCCATTGTAGTGAATAGCATCAATATCCTCCCAGTTACTTGATCTAAAATTCTAAGAGTCATCCTTAATTCTGCTCTTTTCCTTCCTAATCCTTTAATCCACTAACAAGTCCTGCGAGACCATCCCTTCTCACCTTTTCTATTGGCAAGACTTCAGTCCAAGCCACAAGTCACAAGTCACCTCTCAGATGCAGCAGGACTCTGAATGATATTGAACAGCTTCCTCACTGACATCCTTATGAGACATTACATTTTTCATAGATCTGTTATACTGACTCTCAGTTCTAAATGATGGAATTGTTCCACATATAGTGTCTTTTTCGTCTGGCCAGTATAATTCAGTTAGGTACTGAGTTCCATACCAGCTCCATTTTGAAGGGTATGCAGTACATGAAACTATCATGTATTCATTCATTTCACAGTGGAGTGAGGTATCTAGTTACCCTAGGCCTTATGTTAGGCAAGGGATGGGACGATCTAGACAGATTTGGTACCTTTCCTCCTGGAGCTTGAGTTTGGTAACAGAGAAAAATTTTATGTAGAGTGCTTGCCTCGCATACACAAGACCCTGGGTTTAATCCCCAGCACCACACACACACACACCAAAAAAAGATACAGAGTGGAGGATGGCTTTTCATGTGGGAAAGAACATGTTAGCTACTTGAAGTGAAATAGGATGATTTAGTTTACAGTACCTTGCCACATTGAGATTCATATTCTCATTTTTCTATAACTTTAGGTGGTGATTCTTGTTCCATCACCTTTAGTTCATAGGTCAGTACCTCTCAGTGTAAGACGAAGATATTAACGACCCAGCTTCTACCTTCTAAAAGCTATATTGAACCATATTCATTCTTAAAATTGTTAACATTTGTGTTCTGCTCTGCAACCGTAGCCAAGGTTAACTCTAGGTTAATTCTAAAGTTAAAAATAAGTCACCATAATTTACATTATCACAGGTATGTGAATATTGTTCATGACAAGGCCAAGTAATGAATACTAGGATTGCCTTTCCTTTATAGGTATGGACCACTCAAAGGAGAATGACCAGTCAAGGTCAAATGGATTCTCTTTTCTTAGATTCCATCCTTGCCAGGATTTAATCTGCTTCATATTCAAACCTTGGCTTTCTTATATAGCTCTTTTGTTTTTCACACCATTTCTGATTGTTTTTTCCTTTCTTTAATATTCTTTGATCTTGTAAAATCCTCTTAGTCATGCTGTTTATTTCCTATGGTTCTGCTCCCCACCAAAGCCCTTCCTCTCAGAGTTGTCTGTTCTCCTCCTGCAATCTGGAGAAGTATTTGCTCTTTAAGATTGCACACAGCTGTCTCCTGGATCTTACCTTCATTGTGTTCTCAGGTTCGAGCCTCTGTGTCCCATATTTTACTTGGTTTACTCCCTTGTTTTCTGGGATATATCCTTAAATAACTTATTAAGTTAGGATGCTTGGGGAGTAAACTGTAGTAAACACTTTTGTTACTTATCCCATATCCATTCCCTGTTTACCTATTCCTAATGGACCCCTGATATTATTCACCTTTGCCTTATTCCCAACTTCAGAAAGCATCCCTTCAGTCATACACACTGTATTTCCTTGACAATTATTATTCATCAAAGCTGGACATATAATCTAAATTGGTCCATTCAAACTAAAGGGAAGAGCATCAATGGAACATTCAGGGAGGATTTTTCTCATTGTCACTGGAGCAAATAAGGTACTGCTGTTAGCTCTTTTATAACCTCAGACTGAGAGACCAACCCTAAAGAAAATGTTTACTTGCTAAGGATGGTGCAGCAGAGTGTCAACAGGAAGAGCCCAAGTCTTGCTCACATTATTTAGCTGGTGATTGCGCTGAGGCTAGGGCCTGCCCTATCTCTGGACTAGCAGTTTTGTGAGAGAATAAACTATTATTGTATAAGCCAGTTTGAGTCAGCTTTTCTGTTACTTGCAGCCAAAAACCTCATAATAGATAGGTTTTCTGAGTCATTGCATATTTGAAATGCCTTTCTTCTGCCCTTACACTTGATGGGTTGAGTATAGAATTCCAAGCCAAAATCATTCCCTCCTACCTTTGGAAGCATTTTCCCTTTTGTCTTTCTAGCATACTGAGATATAAATAAAACAAATGTGTGATGCCACTCTGATTATGGTTCTTTTGTAGATGGGCCTTCTTTTACCTTTACTTCTCTAGATTTTTAAAGATATCTCTCTCCCTTTTTTTTTTGGTACTGAGGATTGAACCCAGGGGACTCCAACATTGAGCTACATCCCCAGTCCTTTTGTTATTTTTGGGATCTTCGTGCCTCAACTTTCCAAGTTGCTGGAGCCGGGCGCGGTGGCTCAAGCCTGTAATCCCAGCACTTAGGGAGGCTGAGACAGGAGAATCGCGAGTTCAAAGCCAGCCTCAGCAATGGCGAGGCACTAAACAACTCAGTGAGACCCTGTCTCTACATAAAACATGAAATTGGGCTGGGGACGTGGCTCAGTGGTCAAGTGCCCCTGAGTTCAATCCCCAGTACCAAAAAAAAAAAAAAACAAGTTGCTGGGATTACAGGAGTACCCACCGAGTACCCACCATGTCCAGCTTCTCTTTTTCTTTGGTGCCCTGGAATTTCATGAGGGTGTATCTAGAATTGTCTTTTTCATTCATTGCTGTGGGATTATTCAATGAGAACACTTTTGTCTATTTTCAGCTTTTTAAAAATAATTAACTTCCATTCTTTGATTTCAGATTTTGGACTTGTATATTGATCTTCTGTCTCAGTTATCATCTCGTATTTTCCTTTGTTTCTTTGCTCTGAATTTTGGGTGATCTCCTTATCTTCTGTCCCTCTGTTAAATTCTTTATTTCAGCCAAACTTGTTTTCTAACTTATCGGAAGCCTGTATGTCTGATGTGTAGATTTGACACTTGTTAACATTTTAGGCATATTTGTCTGGTCTGTACAGATCAGTGTATTTTTATACCTTTTTGCTGACCATTTGAAAGAAATTTACAGACACCATGACATTTCATCACTAAGTACTTCAGTATATATCTCCTAAAAATGAGGACGTTTTCCAATTGTGTGATCAGCACAATGGTCTGATCACATCTAAAATGCTTCATAATTGTCTAATTTTATCAGACACCTACTCCAAATTCAAATTCCCCCCCAAATGTCTCTCATAGCTGTTTTTTTGGGAGAGTACTACTACAAAGCAATGTAGGTTTATGTGTTGCTT